>JAJIBD010006779.1:0-51026 GCA_021461705.1 Cryptotis parvus | reverse complement strand
TACATCCAAAAGAGCAAGAACAACTGGTGCTGGCATGGATGTGGGGAAAAAGGGACTCTCATTCACTGTTGGTGGGGAGTGATGACTGGTCCAGCCTTTTTGGAAAACAATATGGGCATTCCTCCGAAAACTAGATATTGAGCTCCCATTTGATCCAGCAATAGCACTCCTGGGAATATACCCGAGAGATGGAAAAACACATAGCAGAAACACTATCTGTACTTCTTTATTCATCTCTGCGCTATTCACAATAGCTAGCATCTGGAAACAACCTTAAATGCCCGAGAACAGAGGACTGGCTAAAGAAACTGTGGTTCATCTACACTATGGAATACTATGCAGCTGTCAGAAAAGAGCGAAATTATGAAATTTACCTGCAAATGGAAGGACATGGAGACTATCATGCTGAGTGAAATTAGAAGGAAAAGGACAGATATAGAATGACTGCATTCATTAATAGGATATAAATAGATACCAGTGTTTTACTAAGTGTGGGAAATGGTAATGGCAGACTAAAACTCACCATTGAATATACACAAAAGAGACTTAAGTGATAAACTCTAAATATCTTCAGGGGCTAGCCACAATGTGTAAAAGAAGAGGGCGGAGATGCAGAGACAGAGAGAGAAAGAGAGGAAATGGGGCTACCTGCTATTGAGGCAGCCTGGGGTGGGTGGGAGGGAGTGGGGTACATTGGTGGTGGAAATGGGGCGCTGGTGGAGGGGATGGGTGCTGGAATACTGTATTACCAAGAACCAATTATGAACACCTTTGTAATTGTATGTCTCATGGTGGTATAATAAAAAAAAATATCTAGGGTCTCTATAACTGCATGAGGGAATTCTTTGTCATCTACCTCGACATAGGTATAGGACATAAGATATAGGAGACATATGTAAGTGTTGGTTGTTTCTCTAGAAGACCAAGACTGATCCCTTTTGTGATATTTGTATCTCGTTTAAAAAAAATAGTTTCCAACCTTAAGGTCCCAAGTATGATCTTTTTTAGTTACCTTTAAAGGTTTTAAAGTCTTGATTTTTAAAACTTAGGCCTTTATTACAACTGAAAGGTTATTTTTTGTGTTGGCTATGAGGTAGGATTTCTACATTTCCCTCCAAATAAATCACCAATTGTTTGATATCATTTTTTTTTTTTTGCTTTTTTGGGTCACACCCAGCAATGCTCAGGGGTTTCTCCTGGCTCTGGCTCTGCGCCGGAATCACTCCTGGCGGTGCTCGGGGACCATATGGGATGCTGGGGATCGAACCTGGGCCGGCGTGGGCGGCCGCGTGCAAGGCAAACGCCTCTACCCGCTGGGCTATCGCTCCGGCCCCTGTTTGATATCATTTTTAAAAGCAGTCCCTCTATATTCATTTTCTAGGGTTATCACAACAAAGTACTACAGATCGATGGATTATCACTATCACTATCACCCCGTTAATCATCTATTTGCTAGAGCGGGCACCAGTAATATCTCCATATGTCCTGTATCAAGCTAGTAGAACCCAAAGGCATCTGCTTGCTCCAGGAACATAAAGAGCCTCAAACCATTATATTAGGTCATGGGAATGACCTAATATAAATGTTACTGGTATTTGGCATATCAAATACTACACGAGAAATATATTCTCTCATTAGCATAGGAACCATGTCCAAAATCAAGGTGTCAGCACATTGGGTTCTTCTGGAGACTCAGAGAGTAAATGCCCTGGACTTTCCTCCCATCTCCTGTGGTGCTGGCAGTTCATGGTATTCCTTGATTTATAGCCACATTCTCTAGTCTCTGCCTGCATCTTTACGGGGAATTCTTTCTTTGTGTCTCTAAGTATCTTCACCTTTTCTTAGAAGGATACCAGTCAAGGTTTTAGATCTCAGTCTAAATCCACGGTGAGTTCATCTAATATTTGACTAATTATGTCTACAAACACCCTCTTTCCAAAGAGAGTCATATTCTGAGTTTCCAGTGGATATATATGAATTGGGGGATGTGGAAAATTTCTATTCCACCTACAACCCGCTTTTTTTTTTAAATCATAGTATTTTATTATATTTATTGGTCTTTTCTTTCAGTAAAGTACATAGCAATGTGTCTTCACTTATGCATGAAATTATTAACTATCTTAACTGCATAACATTCTTTGCATAAATATCTAATGTATTATTATAAATCTGGTCTTTTTTTCACAGATAATATTACAGTTAATATCTAATTTCTATGAGTGTGGTAAATATCTTTGTCTATTTACATACAAATCCAGGAGTAGTAGAATTGGCACTTAATACATTTTGCATATATTTAATACAATCTGTGTTTTTATATTCTTTTACAAATGTCATTTCTGATGTATTAGTTGCATGTGAATATATGTGAGTGTAGATTAATCATTATAAAATGGAAGATTCTGGGGGCTGGAGGGACAGCACAGGGGGTAGGGCATTTGCCTTGCATGCGGTTGACCCGGGTTCTATCCCCGGCATCCCATATGGTCCCCAAGCACCGCCAGAAGTAATTTCTTAATACTGAGCCTAGAGTAACCCCTGAACACTGCCAGGTGTGGCCCAAAAAGCAAAATAAAAATAAATAAATAAATAAACAAACAAACAAAATGCAAGATTCTGATGGAATGTTTTTTGAGATAATCTTAACTACATATTCATAGCCATTCTGTGATATAGGCTATTACTTACATCACTCATACTCAGGTTGAGGATATAGTTCAGTAGTAGTACACTTGCTTTGCATGTCTGAGATCTTGGGTTTAGTCCATGGAACCACCAGATAAATTAAAAAATTGGGCTGACCTCCTCCCACCCCGCTGTTCCACGTCCACAAACCACCTCAGGTGCCAAATAATTTCATCCACTGGCCATAATCCAGAGACTCGAGAGAGATCAACAAGTGGCAGAGATGCTCCAGGTCCGCCAGCCTGTTTCAACTAGGTAACCTCAGAGGGGTACGGGTTTGGGTCTGGCTTGCCCAAACAGCGTCCTAACAGCTGAAAAACTCCACACTCCACACCCCACTCTCTGACAGTGCTAAATAATTGCTGCCATGTTCAAGGCCAGACTCTACTGCTCAGATGAGTCCTCTCAGAAATTAATCTGTTAAAAAAACTCAGGTATGTGGAATTTGTGACTGAAATCCCAAGCTTTCATGGAGTCAGGGAAGGGACCTTCTCCCACCCTGCTGTTCTTCCAGAAGGCCTGGCAGACGCGCCAGACCCCAAAACCTCCACTCAGTTAAAAATCTGACTCCAACTTTATCACCCCATGAAAGACTTTGGAATTCCTGGAGTGAACAGCCGCCACAATACTGATACTCTGAGTAGCACATCACACCCAGTTTGTTTGTGAACAGCTCAGTAAAGAGGTCACACCCTTACCAACATCATTATGAGATATATGACATATTAAGCAATATAGAGCTAATCATTTAGTGCCTGCTAAGGGAGAAGACTTCAGGAGTAGGCAGGAAACTAGGTGGTGGTAAGGGCATATTGGTGGTGAGACTGGTGTTGGAATCTTGAGGACCTGAAACAACTGTATGGTGAACAACTTTGTAAATCACAGGGTTTAAATAAAGTTAAAAAGTTAAAAAATTGGCCTGGAGAGATAGTATAGCAGGTAGGGCATTTGCCTTGCATATGGCCTACCTGGATTCAATCCTTGGCAACCCATATGGCCCCCTGAACTCTACTAGGAATGATTTCTGAGTGCAGAGCCAGGAGTAACCCCTGAGCATGACCAGATGCATCCCCCAAAACCAAGATAATGATAATAATTAAATCACCCATATTATAGAAGGTATACTTGATATGGTTTGCTAAATTATGATGAGATGACAATCTCCAAATCTCAGTGACTTTTATTTATTATTTTATAATCTATCTGTCCGTCCCTGTCCTGTCCGTCCGCCCCGCCCGCCCGCCCTGTCCATCCATTTTGCTTTTTGGATCACACTTAGCAATGCTTAGGGGGTTACTCCTGGCTCTACACTCAGTAATTATCCCTGGCAGTGCTCGGGGACCATAAGGGATGCAGGGGATCAAAGCAGGATCAGCCACGTGCAAGACAAATGCCCTACCCACTGTACTGTTGCTTCGGCCCCTCTCAGTGGCTTTTAATCACTAAATTTTCTCCTTTTATCCTCATTATACCTCATTAGACAATGGTGAGGGGTTGACTTCTCACTCAAGAATTCCAGACTGAAGTCATATGATATCGCGCTCATTCAGGACAGCCACCCCAGGGACAGAGATAAAAGACTTTATGTGTGAGACTGAGTTTGATCTCTGACAGTGCTAAATAAAAAGTTAGAGTGTAAGATTTATTTTAATTTATTTCATTTACTTGAGTATTTGGGGTATGGTTAGGCCACATTTAGTGGTGTTCACATTACTGCTTATGTGCTAAGGGAGTGACCCCTGGCAGTCTGCAAGGGACCTTCTGTGGTACAGGGATCAAAACTGGGATCAGCTTCATGCAAGGCAATCACCTTTCCTCCAGTACTTTCGCACAAGATGCTGAGAGTAAGATTTCACTGAACATGCCACGACTTTTCAGGCTTCTGTTTAGAACTGGTGGTCATCTCTCAGACTCAAATTCCTTGGCCCAAGTAAGTCTTGTGTCATGCCAGACAGTGCTGGGGGAAGGGCCTTCCCTTTTGGAAGGCGCTCAGTTTACACCCGCAAGCAGCTAGAAAGTGTCTTCTACTGGGAAGTGAGAGAGCAAGTACAGGGGGTGTAATGTTAGCTTTACCCTAGGATCTAATGATGCCCAAGGGCAAGCAACTGGGCAGGTCAGAGCCAGGATTTAAACTCAGTCTTTCTCCAAAGCCCCAGTACACTTGAAGGCTCTCTGTTTCCAGCTGCAGAGATTCCAAATAGATGTATTGTATTCACTTGTTGATGCTTTGTTCTGAGTCTTACCTAGAAGTGCTCCTTATAGTGGCCTTATAGTGGCTCCAACCTGGGCCTCCTGCCTGCAAAACTGTGTTCCACCGGACCACTTCTTAAAAATTACTTACTATGTTTGCTTTGTGGCCACACCCAGTTGTGCTAAGAGCTTACTCCTGGCTCTGTATTCAGAGACCACTCCTGGCAGGCTTGGGGGACCATATGGGATGCCAGGGACTTAACCCGGTTGGACACATGCAAGGCAACGTCCTACCCACTGTGCTATCACCTTGGCCCTCTGTTTTATTTTTAATATTTGGGGACCTTCCTAGTAGTAGTCAAGGAGCTTGGGAACCACTCTTGGTGAGACCTGTTCAAACTGAGGGGACACTTCAATGCTAAGGTCCAGTGATGGACTGTTGCTTGAACCTAGGAGTGTGTGGGACCACCAGGGCCTCATGCATTCATTCATGCTGGGGGCCTCCAGAGCTACATCTGGCAGTGCTCAGGGAGCTCTGAGGTGCTGGAGATCAGACTAGGGACTTGTGCATGCAAAGCATGTACCTCTGACCCCTGAGTACCAAAAAATACTTTTTATTTCGGTCTTCTGAGGTTCTAAATGTAAATTCTGCAGCTTGGAGTGCCCATCTGCTGCTGTGCGTGCTCAACACACTATTTATTTAGATTTGCGGGCTGTAGGTAGCTGCCTCAGAGTTTACTCGGGCTCAGGGATCACTCCTGATGGTGCTGGGACCATATGTGATGCCAAAGAGCAAACCAGCTAGGCCATATACAAGGCGAGTACCTTAATCCTAGTACTATCTCTCTGGCCTCTTAATGCACTCTTTAAATTGCATTTTAGATTCACTTTATTTTTTGTTAGCTTCCCTTCTTGGAATTATTTCTGTCCTTAGCGTTATTTTTGCAGAGCCAGGAGTAATGCTGCGAATCAAACTCAGGACTTCACACATGCAAAGCAAGTGCTTTCCATTGCACTACGCAGCTTGGCCCCTCTCCTTGGAGTTAGCTACATTTGTGTATGCCCATCACTCTTTAGAAATAGATACTACTCTGGGCTCATTGTCTCATTCCCTCTGCTCTGAGGAATTGCAGTAGTTCCTAAATGTTGGCCATATTTGGGGATAACAGAGTCAGGGGGACGTGCTTCTGGGGAGAAGGCTTGGCCTACTTTCGCATCCCTGGAAACTTAGCTCAGCACCTGGTGCTCAGCAGGTCAGCTCCTCGTGACTCACCCCCTGAAGCCCCAGCACCTTCACATCCAGGCCTTGGGCTGGGATGTGTGTGTGGGGGGTGGGGGGGTGCAGAGAAGGAGGAGGAGGTGGGAATTAACTTCTGCCTGCTCCAGGAAAAGGACAAGTAAAAGTCATCCCCTTCAGTGGGCCGGCCAGGTTCCTATCAGATGCAGGAGGATGAGGGGGCCTCCAAGGGGCAGGGAAGGGAGGGAGGCGCTGCTGGAAAGAGAAAAGGAAAAAAGAACTGAAAAGATTTATAGCATGTCCGGTGTTCAATCCACTGGAAACTCTCTCAGCTTCTATTTTCTCAGGTAGATCTTACCCACTCCCTTTAAGTTGTTGCAAAAATTCCTAGGGGAATGCTAGAAACCTATAGGGATGCAGTCTGAAAATCACACAGATGTGTAATGACTTCCCCCTTCTCGGCTAGAGGGCTCAGGGAGCCTGTCTCCCTCCAGGAGCCAGCATGCCCCCTTCTATAAAACAGGGGTAATAATTAGAGCCACTTTCCAGGGTGAGGAAATTGCTTAAGTGAAGAGCATAGCATAGTGCTTAATGCTATGAGCTGTTTGCTCCCCTATGAAGCTAAGGACCACGTCCACATGTCCTTTATGAACACTCAAGGTAGAGGGACAGAGGGTAACTTTTCCTTGAACTGGTCAGTGCTTTTGTTTGTTTATTCCCAAAGGGGTGATCCTGGCAGTGCTTAGGACCTTCTTTTACTATGTTTGGTTGCTTCTTTTTTTATTTCTTTTGCTTTGCTTTGCTTTTGGTTTTGGAGCCACACCCAGAGGTGCTCAGCTCCTGACTCTGAACTCAGAGATGACTTCTTATGGTGCTCAGGGATTGAACCCAGGTCATGCATTGCAAGGCAAGTTCTTTTCTCACTATACTTTCTCTCCAGCCCCATTTTTTATTTTTATGTTTCGGTTGTGTTTTCCATTTAACCAAGTATGGGGTGTGACCCAGAGGAATGAGGAAGCAGTCACGAGGTGACAGCTAGAGAACCCCGTCTTGATGGATTTGGGGAAGGAAAAGAATGCTTAGCAGACACTTCCCGGAGATTGGAGGTCCAGGGCCAGAGAGATGGCTTAACAGGCTGGAGGGAAACTTTGCATGCAGGAGGCCTTGGTTTGATCATGGACCCTTGGGCTGTGCCAGGAGAGACTCCGAGCACTGAGCGTGGAGTAGCCCCTCCATCAGGTGTAGTCTCAAAACATAAAAGAACAGAGGCCCTTGTCCCCTGCTCCCTATGCATCATTTCTTCTTATTCCTCCTCCTAATCCAGTCACCAAATCCCAGGGTGGCCTTTACACTAACAGAGAAACACGGCTAATGGTATTGAGTCGAGGAAGCTTATACTGCTGACTAATCTCAGGTGTCAGTCGTGACCCCTCCCAGAAGCAGAATCCCAAGTTGGATAGAACTTGTGCATTATTGTATACTTCACATGGAAAAACAACTCAAAGTAAAGAAGGTATTTTACCCTGGGCCACACTGCAAGTTAATGACAGAAGCAGGACTGGACCCTGCAGCTCTGACTCCCACCCAGGGCCTGTACTCCTTTGGTGACATGCCTGTCACTGGTGTCCATTCCCACAGACACCCCTCCTCGTCTCCAGTCTATCTTCTCACCTCCTGGCCCTCTGCAGGCTTTTTGTGGCTTCTGTTCCTCAGTGTGTTGGACACATCCAGCCTGGAAGCATGGGCCTGCCCTTGTCCTCTTCCTAATAGAACTGGCCCCTTCTGCCCCTTGGAAGGCCACCCCATCCCTGACTCAGCCTCAGAATGAGAAACTCCTTTTTACCTGGAGTATCTCATTCCCTCCCTTAATGCCCCCTCTCCCCCCCACCCCACCAGGCACTCCATTTCCTGCTTGGAGGGCTTTGCTTTAGGAGGCTCTTTCCCTGTGATCTGAGCTATCCCTTGGATGTCCAGTCCCTGGAGCTGAGGGGACTTTCACTTCTCTTAATTCTGCAAATTTGTAGACAATGGGTTTGGCTCCAGGGCAGACCAGATGTTGAGAGAAATAGAGAAATTACACATGGGTGTGGTTTTTCTGAGAGTGGTTTTGAGCTTCTAGAATTTTTTTTTTTTTGCTCATTAGACCTAATGATAAAGAAATCAAATCCCCCTTTATTTTTTTTTGGGGGGTCACACTCTGTGACGCTCAGGGGTTACTCCTGGCTTTCACTCAGGAATTACTCCTGGCAGTGCTTGGGGGACCATATGGGATGCCGGGAATCGAACCCAGGTCGACCGTGTGCAAGGCAAACGTCCTACCTGCTGTGCTATTGCTCCAGCCCTCAAATCCCTTTTCAGTAGGACCCTTCAGATGTTTGCATCCAGCCACCCTCATCCCATCCCCTTGCTTCTCCTGGGTTAGAATCATTCACTGTTCAGCATGCCGCCCAGGCCCCTGCGGGCCACTCTGCCCAGACAGTTGGGCCCAACCCTGTGCCTGGCCACCCCATTGTAAGCCTCCAGGGCAGCTGAGAGCTGGTGCAAGTGGGGTTTCTGTGATACCATATAGCATGCTTGCTCCCCTCCTCTTCCTATTTTTCTTCCCTCCCTTCCTTCCATTCTTTTTTCTAGCCACATTGCATTTTTGAGTTTGAGATTAACTCAAATCTTTAAGTTATTTTCAGCAAAACAACTCCTAATAGGAATTATTTCCATCCTTTCCCCTGGGTCCTGGTCACTTTAAACTGCACTGTCTGAAATGGTAACACCTAGCTCCCATGACAACTTACATTTAACATATTTAAATGAAGAGCTCAGCTGGCAAGAGCGCCAATTTTGCATGTGGGAGGCCCGGTTTAACCCATGGAACTACATCTGGTGCCCTGAGCACTTTCAGGAGCAATCCTAAATCAACAACCAGAAGTAGCTCTTGAGCACTGTCAAAAACGAAAGAAGGAAAAAGAGAAAAGAAAAAGGGGAAGGGAAGGAAAGGTAAAGGAAAAAGTGAGTAAGAGATAAGGAAAGGGAAGCAGAAAAAAGAAAAGAAAGTAAGAAAGAGAAAAAAAGAAGACGCCAGGAGACAGGACGGGGGTAGAGAGGTACATGCCTTGTATGTATAGGTTCCCAGTTTGGTCCTTGGCACCACAGCCCTCTACCCCCAGCACTGCCAAGTGGAGTCCTAGATGGCGCTAAACGCTGCGGGATGTGGCCTTGGGCATCACTGGGGTGGCTGAGGTGGCCCTTATGCTGCAGGGCCTGGGCTGTGCCATATTCTGAAACATCAGGCCCATTTGGCTGTTGTCACTGGGAGTGGCTCCCAGGCTTTCTGAGCTCTCCCTTAGGAAACCACTTCCCCCAAAAAATTGGAAAGAAAATTAAAATTGTAGTTTCTAAGTTGTAGAGGGCTCATTGCAAGTGCTCAACTGCCATAGTTTTGGAACATTCCCATCATTACAGAAAATTCCTTGTGATTGCTCTGGTTTGGCAGGAGTTTTCACTTTCACTTTTTGGGCGGGTGGAGGGGGCTGCACCTGCTGTTGCTCAGGGCCTGCTCCCAGCTTGGTCAGCACTCAGGGTCCCTCTTGGCAGATGCTGTGAGCGCAGTAGCCGACAGGGAGGTTTGGGCTCCGTGGACACAGCCTGAGCTCCAGCCCACTATAGTTCTTCCGCCCTGCACTTATTCTGTGCAGCACCTTCTTGTTAGTTCCAGCTCAGGCCTCAGGGCTACTGAAATCTCTCGAAATTAAGTTTGGTTTCCAGAGCATCTGCTGGCCCTCTTGACTTCCACTTCGTGAGAGCTGTAGATTTGATTAGAGTCTCATGTCTTCCTCTCATCTAAAACCACTGATAAACAGGCCTGCAGCAGGGAGGATTCCACCTCTGAGCCCCGCAAGTGGCCCTGACCCCACGTGTAGTCATGCAGTTCAGACAGCTTTTTCTTTCTGGGGTGCCAAGATCAAACCAGGACCTCACACATGCCAGCTGAGTATCCCACCACTGAGATGCTTCCCGGCCCCCACCTTCTTAATTGCCCTTCATTTTATTGTGGGCTGTGGATATTGCATTTCCCCCTCTCCAGATTGAAGGTTTGTGGCAACCCTGCATGGAGCAGGTCCATGGACACCATTTTTCTAACATCAGGTGCTTTCTTCATGTCTGTGTCATATTGCTTTTTAGCGCCATAATGCCATTGCACACTTAGACTACAGTATTAACATAACATATATGATCTTGGAAGCCAAAAGTGTGATAAGACTTGCTTTATTGCTACCTACCTTCTCCCTCTTTTTAAACTTTGTATTATTATTATTTTTGGTTTTGTTCAGTTTTGGGGCCACCCAGTGGTACTCAGGGGTTACTCCTGGCTCTGTATTCAGGAATTACTCCTGGAAATGCTCAGGGGACCCCATGGGATACAGGGAATCAAATCCAGGTTGGCCATGTGCAAGGCAAACACCTTATCTGCTGTACTATCGCTCCATTCCCTAGTGTTATGTTCTCTAGAACCAAATTTTCAATATCTCAAGATGTGCCTAAAGTTTAACAAATAAGGCCTTTATGAAATTTTGGAGAGAAAAAGGGGACACTGGTGGTGGGAATGTAAATTGATGTAGCCTCTATGGAAAGTGATAATGAGATTCCTTAAAAAAGAAAAAAAGGGAAATACCATGGGTTATTTATCTTAGGCATTTATCCTAAGACTATAAGGGCACTAGTTTGAGAAGTTTTTATTTTTAAGCTGGGCAGATGACTCAGAGGCGTGGAACACATACTTTGTATGTGGAAGCTTCTGGTTCAATCCCGTTCTTGTATGCTCTCCTGCTCCCAGCACTGAGTACCTCTGTGTGGCCCCAAACCACAAAGCACAATGCAACAAAAACAGATTTACGTCTTATGTTTACAACAGCATTATGCACAATAGCCAAAACATGGAATAACCTAAATGTTTCATATTCAGGGCTGTTTGAAAGTATAGGCAGGGAGGGGGGGCAAAAGGGGAGAGAGAGAGAGAGAGAGAGAGAGAGAGAGAGAGAGAGAGAGAGAGAGAGAGAGAGAGAGAAATTAAGTTAAGGCACAATTATGTCTTATATGTGGCCATCTCTGGTTTGATCTCTGGCACCCCCAGATAGTCTCCTCACACTGCTCCCAGGAGTGATTCCTGAGCACAGAGATAGGAGTAAACCCTGAGTAAGTCCTAAGTAGTGCTGGGTGTGGCCCCAAACCACAAAATAAATAAAAGTGCAGGCTTGGGAACACGCTTCCAGGCCTTGGGTCCTGGCGCTGTATTACTAGTTGTGTAATGGGTTTCAGTTTCCTAACATATGAGGTGGGAGGAAACCACCTTTACCCCACAGTGTTACTGTGGGATTAAATGAATTAATGCAAGTAAGGCCCTTAGAACAGTGCCTGGATTTAGTACTTCGAACAGTACTAAGTGCTCTTTGATTTAGCACTTCTGGCAGTGCTCAGGGGCTCATTGTGGTCACTCCAGAGGTGCTGAAGGCACCGTGTGGCTCTGAACTTGGGCCTCCCACACACGGCAACGCACACCAGCCCTTTGAGAATCTCCCCTCCTTTATCATTAATTCTTATCATTATTCACTCTAATTCCCCCTGGACAGAATCATGCTCAGTCTTGCTTTGGGGCCAGGCTTCCTAAGGGAAGTTCTTGGCGGCGAAACTTGGCTTTCCTCCTTTTTGCTCCTGTTCTCAGCTGCTCATGGCACCTGGGGTCACAGTGAAGAGCTTGAAAATGGTTGGGTCGTCTTGGTTCAGAGAACCAGGCTGTCTTTACATCTGCAAAGGAGGATCACAGTGGGCACAGGACCGCTGTCGGCGCAAGGGAGACAAAGAGGGTCACGCTCTAGCACTTAGTAGGACTTAATCTTAAATCCGACTGCCATAGCCCCCTGACGCCCCCTCCTCTCTGCTTTATCTCTTCCGCCAGTAACAAAGGGAGCCAAGCAGGGCATTTTGGCATTTCCTACACTTCTGGAGGGCCTGGCCCAGTCCCAGGCACCCTGGGGCAGGAATTCCCTAGGTTTCTTCATCTGTGCAATGGGGACACCGAATCGGTGCTCCCCCTTTCCCTGCCTCTGGCTGGCTGAACTTGGGTTAGTTGTTCCCTGCCTGGGGCCCCAGTCCTTCAAAGTCGGGGCTGAAAGCGCGCTTGGAAGGGCGGCGGTGGACGGAACCCTCCTGGCTCGTCAACGCCGGTGGACGGTGGGGGCCGGAGCTCCAGGGCCGGCGAGTGCAGAGGTACCGCCACCGCCACCCGAATGGGGCCGAAACTCGTCGCGCGACTGTCCGCGAGCTCGGGCAGCGGGAACAATGGGCGGGCGGCTGGGAGGCGGGTGGGCGGCGGCCAGGTCCGGGCTGGAGGTGGCCGAGGCGGGTGGACTGGGCGCGGGGCCGCTGGGGTTAGCCCCGGGCCGCGTATCGCGGCGTCCCGACCAGGGAAAGCGGAGGCTGCGGGCGGCAGAGCCCCGCGCAGAGGCGGGGCGGGGGTCGAACCCTGAGCTGACGCCCCGAGGGTGCCGAGGCCCGGCGTGGGGGGGGGGGTCCCCGGCCTCGGAGCTCGGCGGCGGCGGCTCAGGTAGGCGCCGCGCGCGGGCCCCACGTGGGCAGGCGGGTGGCGGGCCCCGAGCGGCGGGCGGGCTCCCGGGGCTCAGCCCCCGCCCCGCACCACTCCCCGGGGCCGGCGCGGCTCCTCCCGACGCGCGGTCCCGGCTCCGGCGGCTCCCGCGGCTCCCGGCTGCTCGCGGTTCTGCCGCTGCCGCTGGCTCTCCGGCCCGCGCCTGCCTCGGCCGCTGGCATCGCCGCCACCTCCTCCCCCGGGAGCCGGCCCGGCGGGGCGGACGGGGGAGCCCGGTGCGGGGGCGGGCGGGGAGGGGCTGAGCGCCGTGGGAGGGAGAGAGCGAGCGAGCGAGCGAGCAGAAGGGGCATTTCTGCGCAGCTCCAGTGCGCCTCGGAGCCCGCCGGAGCGGCCGCGGGACGCACGGACCTAGGACAGACTCGCGCGTCCGGAAGCCGCGCCGCCGCCGCCAGGTTAGCCGCTCCCGCGCCCCCTAACGCGGGGATCCCGGAGCGTCGGAGCTCGTGTGTGTGCGTGCTTGCGTGTGTGTGTGTGTGTGTGCACAGGGATCGCCGAGCGTTCCCGAGTCTGTTCACCATCCTCCCATCCGCGAATACTGACACCCGTGCGGGCGGGCTCTTGCGGGCTGGACCCCACACCCTGCTCATCCCCGGCCCGGCCCGGGCTTCGGAGTCCCAGGCCTGGACTCGTGCTTTTCCGCGCCGGCGCCCGTGTGTGCTGGGCGTGTGCTGGGCGTGAGTGCGCGAGTGCCCGCGGGTCTGTGCGAGTGGATGCGCGGTGTGGACGCGCGTGCGCGTGGGCGCCGGGTGTGCATCTGTGTGCGTGTCAGGGTGTGTGTCCTGCACGTCCCCGAGCGTCTGCCCGGGGTGGCTTACGCGCGCGCGCGTGTCCGCGTGTGTTTCCGCGAGTGTGGCTCTGAGAGGGCGTGTCCGAATGTACTGCTGAGTGTGTACAGCTGGATGTGGGTGTGTGCCGGTGGCCGCGCTGGTGGCTGGAGCCGGTGGCGGGGTGTGAGCGCGCGCGCGCGCGTGTCTCCCCGCATGTGCGCGTGTGAGGGCGGGTGTGCACCCGCGTAGCCCCGCGCAGTGCCGGTGTGCGTGTGCGTGTGCGCGGCTTTGTCTCCGCACTGCTGGGAGGAAGGGGGGGGGGGGGGCGGCGGTAGAGGCGGGCACCTGGTCGGGGCGGTGGGCGGCGGCGGCGACGGTGGGGTCGCGGGGCTGAGACTCCCCGCTGGCAGGTGGGCGGCCACACCCCGGGGCCGGAGGGAGCCGAGCTGACAGCGGAGCCCGAGCTAGCTGGAGCGGGAGGGCGTGTCCTGTCGGGAGCCGGGGTGTGTGTGTGTGTATGTGTGTGTGTGTGTGTGTGAGCGTGCGTGTGTGTGTCTGTCTGTCTGTGTGTGTGGCTGTGTGTCTAGGGTTGGGTGCCTGTGGATAGGGGATCCTGGTAGCGGCGACAGTGTTTCCCAGGCTGATGAGTTAGCGGGTTCAGGTATCGATTTCCTGGCGGGTTGCTTAAAGTCGCCACAAGAACCTGACAGTGGCCGGGGTGCTCCCGCCCTCTTTCGTGAGTTACCGGGGCTAGACCACATCTTGGGTACCCTGAAAAGGGAGGAAGCTCCACTCTTTAAAGAGCCAGTGACCCTACTTCAAGGAACACCCCACTGGGGATGCGAAGTGTTTTGAGACAGCTTTCTGGGTGTGTCTGGAGCTGTCTCTCTACACCGGTGCAGCGCATGCATTTCAGGTCTGTCGTTTGTCCATATGTGTGTGGTTTTGCATTTCTCTTGCCTATGAGGGCACAGGTGTGTTATCAGAGAGAGACATGTTATCTCTGCATGTAGCTCTCTCAATGTGTGTGTGTTTTTAATGAGTTTGATGTAGTTATGTACATACAAGAAGTCTGTGATTGTGCCTTTGTTGGAGAAGTGGCATTTTGCTACCAACTAGCGTAGGTAGCCCTGGCCAGGGCTACTTGGTTCTAGAGAAACGGGGTAAAATCCCTCCATTTGCAGGTTTCAGGTGCTGAGATGCAGGCAGAGTGTTGAATCGGATGGAAGGACAGAGAGAAATGGGGAGTCCCAGGAGGAAGAACTTGTTCTGGAGGAAGGGTATCCAAGCGCAAGAATTCTTTAGCTGGTTTCCATTCTTCTCCCCTACAACTCCTCCTCCCCCCTCTGCGGCTGGCTTGCCAGGATAAAGTGCACAGGATATGGCGTGTAAAGGGAGGGAGCTAGAAGTGTAAAAAGGAAGGAGGGTGGCTGGTGACAGAATTGGGGGCCAACAGCAGATTTCTGCAGCGCTTCCAGCACTTCCCCTGCGAAGGCAACGGAAGCTGGAGAAGGCCGAGCCTTCTCTTTCCCTTCTCTTTCCCTTCCCTTTTCTTTCCCTTCATGTCGCCCCGGATCCCGTCCTCAGGACAGGAAAGGTTTGGGCTTGGAGCTAAGGAGCCCCGGAGTCTTCTTCTAACATGGCTTGAACCTTTTAAGTGTTTAGCAGTTGACACCATGCGTTTTTTATTGAGCCTCTCCAGAATCTAAACCTAGTTTCCTTGGACATCCTTTCAGTGGACCAGATTCTGGGTCTTTGAAGTCCCTTCCTGCCCAGAACTCTAGAGTTTATGTCATTGTTACCCTTTTTAGGACCCAAGAGTCCTGGTGCTGCCCCCTGCACACGCCCCCGACTCAGGATAGTAGCCCCTGCACACGCCCCCGACTCAGGATAGTAGCCCCTGCACACGCCCCTGACTCTGCACAGCATAGGCTTTCAGAGTGTGGTCACGCAGGGTCACTGGGATTTTGTGAGAAACACAGATCTGGGGCCTGCTGAAACAGTAACTGGGGAGTTGGCACTTCGCAGTCTGTATTTGCACAAACACGGGTGGCTCTGCTCTGAAGCTCAGAAGTGCAAATAGGACTATGCAGGTTTAGGGGCGCACTCCCCACCCACACACACACTTGTCTCAAAGCCCGAAGCACTAGCCTGGTGGGGGAGGCTTGTTCTTTCCTCTCCCCGGTCTTCCTGTGATCTCGGCGCCTGTCTCCTCTGGACGAGACCGCCGCAGGAGCTGAGCAAGAGGCTGCTCGTCTTTGCTCCGTTTCTGCAGTTCTTTCTCATCATGACCCGCGTGACCTACCCGCCTCTCCGTGCACTTGGCCTCAGGGGTGCACATGCTCTTGCTTCTGTCTCCTGCTTCTGTCTTTCTTCAGATTGCAGCTCAAGAAGGTGTTTTCCACAGGGGCCTTGACTAACCCCCCCAAACTTTTTCTTTTGGGTTTTTGGGGCGGAGGACTGTGTCTCCCGAGTGGTGCTTTCTTGTGCGTGGCGCGGGGTGGGGAAACCAGTCATGCTTAGCCAGACTGTTGGTTTCAAGCCGGAAGCTAGGGACCCAGTGCTTCTTGGGCCCTCGGTACTGGGGCCACCTTGGCTACGTCAGCAGTGCTTGGGGACCTTCAGGGCTACAGCCAGTGATGCTTAGGGTACCACATAGTGGCAGAAATTAAACCTGGGTCAGGTGCATGTTAGACATGTGCCTAACTTCTATACTCGTAACCCCTTTGTTTTTCTGTTATTCTCCTTTGAGCTCCCTGTACTGTATATAGCTCTATAGACACTTATGCTTGCCCACAGAGTTGTCAGTTGTTTAGTCTGTTACCCCTCATTGAACTATAAATTGCTTATCTGTCTTCCTAGCGACCCCCTTCCCCCACACTTGCTTAGGCTTGGTGTTTAATCAAGCTATTGAATGGATGACTTGGGGGAGGAGAAACCTACATGATTCCAAAGTTTTCTTGCAAGCCCTGACACAGAGAGATAAGCTGGCCCAGAGGTTGGGCACATGCCTGGTTTAGGGCTTTGTTGAGGGTCTCTCATAGACTGTGGGACTCACGAGGTCACCAGCTGTGAGACAGCCCCTCTCCTGGCTACTGATGCAGGCTCCACCGTGTCTGGATCCACATTTGCCTGGCTTTGCTCTCAGGTCAGGGAAAGGACTTCAGAAATCACAGTTAGGCTTGTTTTGGGGGGGTCCTTTTGGGCCAGCATCTTGCAGAAACAAGTGATAGCAAGCAAGGGATAGGAATCCATAAGGATCTGGGGCCAGAACAACAGTATAGTGTGGAAGGTGCTTGCCTGGCACACGGCCTTCTCTTCAATCCCCAGCACCTCGTATAGTCCCCCATCTCTGCCAGGAGTGATCCCTGAGCATAGAGTCAGGAGTCAGCCCTGAGAATGACTGGGTGTGGCCCCAAAACAAAAAGCAAACAAACACTGGACTGAAATATAGATAATCCAGCGGGTAGGGCGTTTGCCTTGCACTGATCGGGATTCCATTCCAGGCATCCCCATATGATCCCCAAGCACTGCCAGGAGTAACTCCTGAGCATTGCTGGGTGTGACACAAAAAAGAAAAAACAAAATCTGGGTCCGTGGCTTATCTTTTCTTGGGAAAAAAGTCACTTTCCTTTCTTGCTGGTTTCTCCCTCTGCAGTGGAAAAGTAACAGGACTGGTGATGTGCCCAGTGAAGTTGTTGGCAGTGGCTATAAAGTTGTTTGGGCTTTGCTTCCTGCTGGGGGCCTTGGCCAGGTTAATCCGCATCTTCACCTGTTACTGGTCTAGGACCGGTATTGGGCGTGCAGGGTTGTCTGGGGCGTGCAGGGAGGGGATCAACATGGAATAGTTCATGCAGGGCTCTGGGCACATCACGAACGTTTGGCAGATCTTAACACTTACTGCTCATATGACTATTCCCCAATTTAACTCAATATATTTCTTTTTTTGAGGTGCTGGGGATGGAACCTAAGGCGTCACACATGTGATGCATGTATTACCACAGAACCACATCCCCGGTCCTGATTCAACATTCCCGAATGCCTTTGTGCCAGGTCACAGGCCTACAGAAACAGAAATGAATACAACAGTGTTCGTAGACTGGGTGTGGGTAGATGGGTAAAGAGCGACAGAGTCCAAGGGACCAGGGTGTGACTGTTCACTGAGAGAAGGTTTTGTGGAGGACAGAGTGTACAGGCAGGATTCCAACTTCTGGGAGGTTGGAGTAGCGTGTGCAAAGGCCCATAGGTGGTTTGATGGGTTTACACCTTAAAAAAAAAGTTGTATGTGGTTAGAGTGGGGAATTCAGGTCAGGAGCCGGGGTCGCTCATAGCTGAGATCAGGCCTGTGAAATCTGGAGCCAGATCTGGTACCTGCTGTAGAGCTTGAATAAGTCCCCAGTGGTGGGCAGCTAGGAGGGTCAGATTTGCATTTCAAAACCAGCTCTTCTGGCAATGGTAGGGAGGCGGAGGTGGCCAGGTGGAGGGCGACTGTTGTCCTGGACACAGGGCTCAGAGGGTGCTCGCTTGCCTGCTGCCAGACCTGTGGGGTGGACAGAGATCTCGAACATGGTAGAAACAGTTTCAGGCCAGCTTAGAACAAGGAGATGGAGAGAACAGAACAATTGGACCCAGACGCTATTCACCTTTGATTTGGGGCCATACTTGGTGCTCAGGCTTACTCTGAGCTCTGCACTCAGGGATCACTCCTGGCAGCGCTCAGGCGGGCAATATAGGGTGGTGGGGATTGAACCTGGAATGGCCACGTAAAGGCAAGAGCCCTGCCCACTGTTCTATTGCTCCAGCCCCCTCCACCCCTAGACTCTCTTTAACCTCCATCTGTCTTCCTAGTGGGAATCTGAAAATGAGGATTTCATAGTCCCGGGCTGGCTCCTCAGTGGATGCAGTATATTAATTTACTGGGCCTGCATAACAAGGTACCACAATCTGGGTGACTTAAAGCAGAATTTATCCTTCCAGCTCCAGAAACATTTCTGGAGCTGGAAGTCAGAGACAGAGCTATTGGCAAGGCTCTCTCTTGAAGCCTCTGACAGGGAGTCTGTTTTGTGGCTCAGGAGCCCGGCTGGTGGCCAGCAATCCTTGGCTAGCAGCTGCATCAGCCTCTGTCAGCCATCACGTGGCTTTCACCTCTTCCTCCCAGTGTGCCTTTGCGGCTCCTTTCTTAGAAGGACACCAGTCATATCGGACTTGGGATCCAGCCCAATTCAGTACGGCCTCACGTTATTCTCACTCAGTATTCCACAGTGACTGCAAGTAAGGCTTCATTCTGAGGTTCTGGGTAGAAGTGAACCTCTGGGAAGCTTGTGGGGAGATGAAAAAGAGCACATGGGTTCCATAAGCCACATCCGATCCAGAATTGCCAGCCAAGCCCCTGAGAGCTAGCGGTAGAGCAGTTAACTTCTCAGCCCCCTCTCTCCGTGACGCGAGCTGCACCCGTGTTGTGATGGCGACCCTTGAGGACAGCAGTGTGGGCATGATGGAGGCAGCTCCCTCCTGGTAGGTGCACGGTCATCTCTTCCTCTTGGCCTCCCTCCTCTCCACCCTCAGGAGCCGGGACAGGGGCAGGTCGCTTCATCGGGCTTCACGCTTCATTGGCTGGCTGTGCCCCTACCTACTCCTCCCCAGATTACAAATCCTGGAGGGCGATGAGAAAATGCTTTCAGGGTTTGTTGCTGCAACTTTTAATTATAAACCCCTGTTCCAGCGGAGCCCAGCCCAGTCTACACCCCCTCTCCCCTCAAGCCCTCTTTGCCCCTTTGTGCCCCTTGGAGGCCTCCTACCAAGCTCTGGGTGATGTCAGGGGGTTCCATGCCTCCCAAGACCCTCATTAACAGAGCAGGAAGATGGATGATCTGTGGACAGTGACACACCTAAAGGTCCCGCAGACGGGGAGTGGCAGCTGGAACTCCCCTTCCATGACTCCTGTTTCCACCATGAGCCAAGCTCTTTCCCGCCTGTGTTGTTAGCCCCAGAAGCCGGAGTAGGGTCAGTGGAGGTCAGGCTGGGACTCTGCCCTGGCCCTGTAGTGGGGACCTACTGGGAGAAGGGTCCAGCAAGGACCAGTCAGGATCCCAGGTGGGGTGGCCATGGGGCCTGGGCTGGCTGAAAGGGCAGCTTGTTTTGTTCTCAGCTGGCTGTGGCCACCTCTGCCTGAACCAGAGGGAGGAGGCCACCCTGGGCAGTGGCAGCAGCCAGGGCCCCGAGATGACCCGAGGTTTCAGTGTCCCCATTGACAGCAGGCCCTGAGGCTTCACAGGCGGCTGCCCTCCATGCCTGGCCTTGGAGGGTCTGGAGGAAGGCTCTGGAAAGGAGAAAAGCTTACCTTGGCCTGGCACCGCCTTCCTTTGTCCCCAAAGCTGGGGGCAGCCAGGCCCCTCACCCCTCGATTTGGGGGTGTCCTCCCCCTCTCGGGTTTTCTCTTTGTCCCCCACCCCACTAGCCTCCTGCCTCTCCCACTCTTCTCTCTGCAAATTAAAGGCCTAGAGATAGTTAAAGCCTCGAGAACCCCCCACCCCCTTCCAGGTGGTGGTTTGGAGGTGGCTTGGGGCCACCTAAGTACTAGAAAGGCTAGTTTGCCTGGCAGAGGCTCACGCTGGTGACTGATAACCAAACGCTCCGCTCATGGGCCCTCTCTGTGCCAGCCCGGTGCTAAGCGCTTTACACGCCTGACGTCTCTTAATCCTCACAGCTACCCAGCAAGGCCGAGGCTGCCATTTCCATTTATTAAAGGAAGCTAAACAGTGCCCCACAACCTACCCAGCCCTCAGCCAGCCTGGACCACAGGTGGGAAAATAAATTTAGATCTAGCCGAAGCCTATGGGAATTTGAGTTTTTTTTTTTAATGGGGCAGGGCACACTAGATGATGCTCAGGGTTATTATTCCTGGCTCTGTGCTCAAGAATTACTCTTGGCAGGCTCAGAGGACCACATGGGATGCCAAGTCTCCATCCGGGTTGGCCGCATGCAAGGCAAGCACCCTACCTGCTGTACTACCTCTCTGGCCCCAACGCAGTTTGTGTATGGGTCTAGGAACATGTGGGGGGATCCACATAGAGGTGCTCACAGTCAGAGGATGGATCCTTGGCTGAGAGAGCAGGGACTTGAGCCCAGGTCTCCTGCTCCCCGGCTGCCGCCGCCTCCTCTGCAGGGACCTTGCCTCTCTCTCCATCTCACCTGCCGCTTGACCTCTGCCAGCTCAGGGAGAGACCAGAGTTGGGCAGGGACAGATCTGAAGCCACCTAGCTTTTCCTAAGTAGCATTGTTTCTCCTGGTGTGTGAGTGAGTGAGTGAGTGAGTGAGTGAGTGAGTGAGAGAGAGTGTGTGTGTGTGTGTGTGTGTGTGTGTGTTGCTAGGGACCCATCCTGGAGCATTTGCTGTACAGCTAAGCTGCACTCCCGGCCCCTAAGAATTTTTTTTTTTCACTGTATCACTGTCTTCCCGCTCATCATCGATTTGCTCGAGTGGGCACCAGTAACATCTCCATATGACCTGTCTCATGCAAGTTGAGCCCAAGGGCACCTGCTTGCTCCAGGAACATAAAGAGCCTCAAACCATTCCATTAGGTCATGGGAATGAGGTCTATAATTGTTACTGGTATCTGGCATATCAAATACAACACGGGTAGCTTGCCAGGCTCTGCCGTGCGGGTAGCATACTCTTGTAGTCATCTCTAAATCCAACATTTATTGATGAGCAGGGCTGTGATAGGCTGGTCTGCTGGGTGGAGTTCTGATGAGGGGGAAGTCCGGATGTGGAAATGGAGGTCCTCATGGAGTGGGGTTGGTCTGGCTTGTTGTGAGGCTCTGCTGGGGTGGTGGGCCAGGGCTAGAACCTGCCATCCCCTCCCAGGCACCTCGTGAGCATCTGGGCACAGTGAGAGCCAGTAGCAGCTCTGCCCCATGTCTGTCTCTGGATCAGCATACCTGGGCCGGATTAAAAAAGACTGCCAATGAGCTGGGCTGTGATAGGCTGGTCTGCTGGGTGGAGTTCTAATGAGGGGGAAGTCTGGATGTGGAAAATGGAGATCCTCATGGAGTGGGGGGGTGGTCTGGCTTGTTGTGAGGCTCTGCTGGGGTGGTGGGCCAGGGCTAGGAACCCGCCATCCCTCCCGGTGTCTCATGAGCATCTGGGCACAGTGAGAGCCAGTAGCAGCTCTGCCCCATGTCTGTCTCTGGATCAGCATACCTAAGTATTTTATTATACTACTGTGAGATATACAATTACAAAGATGTTCATATTTGGGTTTTGGTCATACAGTGTTCCAGCACCCATCCCTCCTGGGAATCTACTCTGGGAAGCCAAAAAATACACAGCGGAAACACCATCCCTACTTTTATGTTCATAGCAGCATTATTCACAATTGCCAGAATCTGGAAACAACCAGAGTGCCCTAGAATCGATGACTGGATAAAGAAGCTTTGGTACATCTACACAATGGAATACTATGCAGCTATTAGGAAAAATGAAGTTATGAAATTTGCCTATAAATGGATGGACATGGAGAAGATCATGTTGAGTGAAATTAGCCAGAAGGAGAGAGACATATATATAATGACTGCATTTATTTGCATGACATAAATATATATGTATATATTATGATACCTAAGAATTGTTTTGTCATTGCTACCTTAGTATTTTTTGTTTAGTTTTTGGTTGGGGGTTAGGGGCAAAATAGTGACCTCATCCTGGAGCTGCCTGGCTCTCTCCAGAGTCAAGGAGAGAGTTCCCTGTTGAGTAGCGTAGAATGGAGCAACTCAGCGCCCTCCCCACTGGTGCCCTCCAGGCCTTCTCGGCTCTGCTGCCTGTGAGGTCTGCTCACCCGGTCATGCTCTCTTCCAGCTTCAAGCACGGTAGCCCTGCAGAGGGGGAGCTCTGGAGTCTGCCTTTTTTTATTTTAATTAATTTCTTATAGAGTATTTCACCCGCACGAAAGAGCCTGGCAAGCTTTGAGAGTCGTATTTGATATGCCAAAAACCAGTAACAATTATTGACCTCATTCCCATGACCTGAATGAATGGTTTGAGGCTCTTTATGTTCCTGGAGTGAGCATATGCCTTTGGGCTACACTCAGCAAGTGACAGGACATATGGAGATGTTACTGGTGCCAGCTCGAGCAAATGGATGAACAACGGGAAGACAAGTGATACAAGTGATAAAAGTGAATTTCTTATAGGGGCCATACCCCACAGAACTGTCCTCAGGGGCCACCAGGGGACCTTGTGGTGCCAGGGGCCTGCCACCACAGTGCTCTCCCCTGTTCTCTGGGTCAGCCTGTTGGGGTGATTGGGGCTCATAGTGTTTAGGTTGATGGAAGAATGTTGCCCCCACCCCTCTCCTGGCTTTTATCTGTGATTCTGGAAACCAGTTCACATTCTTTGTGAATCCCCTCCGGTGGGCTTGCCCTCTCCCTTTAGCATCGACTGGTCGGGGCACAAGGCAGAGCCTAGTCCCACCTGCCATTCCCCTGCCCAGACCTGAGGCCCTTTCTCCCTGTCTGCAGGAAAGTAAGCACCCAGGTGCCCATGAGTCTGGGGAAGCTCAAGGTGGCCCCTGCTCCTGGGCTGAAAGCCTGGGGCGGTGCCAAGGGCAGGGCTGGAGAATGTGCTTCCTGCGGCTCCTGGGCACGCCCCGTGCTAACCTTACCCCTCCCTGCTGCCCGCAGTGCTCCTCCCTGCTCCTGCTCTCAGGGCCACCACCGGCTTGTCCTGAGTCGCATACACTCCTGTCTGCCCTTTCAAGCTCAGCTCAGTGCCCGCCTGTGTCCTACAGGCCCTCCCAGCGCACAGTGGGGATTGATTTCCCACCCACCCTGCCTTCCTCTGAGGACAAGCTCCTCTCGTTCCGCCATCCTGGGAGCTGGCTGTATCTCTTGCTCGATTGTGAGCTCTGGGATGTCTCCTTTGCTCCCATTCTTTGCTCCTCAGTAACTGGTGCAGTTTAGGCTTTGCACAGAGCATGTGTTTGAAAGTTTTAGTCTGGTTTTCTGTGAGGTTGGGAGCCAGGCTTACGAGGTACATGTTTGCCCCCCCGCCTAGCCACCTCCCCAGCTGCAATGGAAGGCTCAGTTATGTTTCCAGAGCCTCACACTGGGCTGGATTAGTCTTTTGAGATCTCATGACCCCCATCACTCACAAGCCGTGACTTGTCATGTCATACGCCTTCCTTTATTGTGAATTGTGAATACAGCCATTCTTTATTATTTTTTTGTGGGGATCACACCTGACGACGCTCAGGGTTTACTCCTGGCTCTTTGCTCAGGAATTACTCCTGGCATTGCTCGGGGGACCATATGGGATGCTGGGGATCGAACACAGGTTGGCCACATGCAAGGCAAACGCCCTACCCGCAAGCTATCGCCTGGCCTGCTTTATTTGTGCATTGGAGAGAGGCCAAGTAAACAGTGGGCACAATCTTGCCATTTTAGTCTTGACCATGCAGCCTCCTGGCTGTGTGACTTGAGCAAGTCCCTTCACCTCTCTGAGCCTCAGTTTCCTCAACTGACAACAAAGGGGTAGGGAGTGACAAGCCTGTTAGGTGGTTGGGAGAAGAGAGTGTAATGAATAGCGGCAGATGCTGAAATCTGCTCTGTGCAGACTTAGCGGACACTGTGTGATTAGAATTCGTTGTTATTCAGTTAATGGTTGTCAGGGTTGTCTCAGCAACACCTGCCTACTGTGCTCTGCGCATGTGCGGGCAGGGACACAGTCAGTGCAGGAGTTTCTGGGTCTGCAGGTTGTGAGGGGCCGCGAGCGCTCTAGGGGCTGGGCTCATGCTCGGCATGTAGGAAGCCTGGGTGTGCTCCCCAGTCCTGCACGGACTCCCAAGGGCCACCAGGAGCAACTCTGGAATACCTCCAGGTATGGCCCCCAAATCAGAGTTCCAGAAGGCTGCCACAGAGAGGGTCTGGCAGAGGCAGGGTTGATGGAAACCAAGGTCTAGACTTGTGTGAAAGGACAGGTCACAGGGGGTGGCGGGGCAGGGGGGAGGCAGGGAGCCTTGGGAAGCCAGGCTGGAGTGGCAGGTGGGGTGCAGACAGGACGCGCCAGCGTGGAAGGTGGGACAGTCATCAGGTCCGCCTAGAAGGGCCGTAGGAGCAGTAGCCCCGGGGAGCATAGAGTCTGGCTCGGGAGAACCTGTGGAAGGGTTTCGATAATGCCAGTGCTGGGGGTGGGGGCAGGCAGGGGACTGGGGGCTCTGGTGGTAGGCGGGGCACGGGCGCAGACGGCCTGTCTGTTCAGGCTGGAGTTAAGGATGTCTTGGTGGGCTGCAGTCCCGGGTCTGTGCCGTCATCCTGGGCCGCTTGTTTTCCTGACTCAGCTTGAGATCTGAGCTCTGGGTCTGTCTGATGCGAGAGTGTAAAATGAGGCCAGCAACGTCAGAACCGGTGACATGCGCCAGCTGGCAGGAGCGGCCATCTCTGATTCATGCCCTGACGTTGTACAGGGGAGCAGCAGAGGTCCAGGAGTTGGGGACCAGAGTGCAGGGAGGGAGTCCAGTGCCAGCTGGGACGGGCGGGGCCTGGAGCTGGGTTGGAAGGTGGCGCTGGGTCAGATGGGCTCTGCGGGCACGGGGTGTGTTCTCAGGTGCGGAGGGAAGTAGTCTGGGTATCGCTTAGGGCTTTCCCTCTCGGAAGGAAAAAAGGCCACTGAGGTGGGAAACTTGGGGGGGTGTTGGGCTGTGGGGCAGCTTTTGGAGGGGAGGTGGTGGGGGTGTTGTTGAGAAGAGACATGGCCATGCGGTAAGAGACACTCGCAGGGTGCAGCAGCAGAGAACATCCCGCAGCTGGGACCAGTGACAGCTCTACGCCTCTCCCCATCAATGGGGATGAAATGGCAGCTCCAAAGGTCACAGCCTGGAAGAGGGAGGCCTGGAGGAGCAGCAGGGGCTGGGGGACTTCAAAGCCACATTCTTGGTGTGCCCCGGTGGCTGGTTGCCTGGTCCTCAGCTCCTGAGACCTGACCCCTGAAGGTGTTGGGACTCCGGGAGCCCCACCTGGGTCCAGCCTTCTCTCTCCTTCCTCCTCTCCGGCGTCAGTCTGCAGCCTTCATCTCTGTGTAGTCATCATTTGGAAATATTTATCAAGTACCTGCTATGTACCAGGCCCACCCTGACTCATGGGGCTTTGCCATCAGCCGGAGAGGGCTGGCTGGCACTGGAAGGAAGGGACAGGAGAGAGGCGAGAGGGTCCCCAGGAACCCTGCTCCCCTTCATACCCTGCCCCCCACCCCACCTACCCCATGTTCTGAACTGCCCCCTGCTGAAAGGGAAACCAATCAGAGTTAATTGTTAAACCTAAGAGCCATCTAGTTTCACCCTGCAGGGCCTGTACTCTGGGGCAGGGGCGGAGCCACCGGGACTGGGTGGTTCTGGCCTCCTCCCTGCTCCCCACCCTCCAATCTGCCTCCAGGGCCTCCCAAGGACAGGCTGCATCTGGACTCTCCGAGCCTGCAGCCCAGGTGACCCAGGGGAGGTGAGTGCTGGCTCCAACCCTGGGCCCCTAGGGGCACTCCAGCCCTGGGCACCCGTGCCGAGGGCTGGCTGGGCTGACCTCGCTGGCTTGGCCAGCTGCGGAGAGGGTGTGGGGGTGACCCCTGCTTAGGACTGCGCTCATGTTTTACGTGATTTGTTTTTAATTTGGCTGGCTTCCCAGCCGTGCTGGGCGGCGGGGCCGGGTGGGGAGTTGGGGGTGCAGTGGGGCTATACCCAGTAGTGCTGGTGTTGGCAGAGGGCATGGGTATGTGTGGGCGATGGACCTCGGGGCCTGGTGGATGCTGTGTGCACACTGCGGTCCTTTGGGTCATCTCCCGACCCCTTGTAGCCTCTTGATCTGGGCCAATCTCTTCTGCTGGACTCCCTGGGGCTAGTTTCCTTGTACCAGGCTGCAGGGACACAGCTCAGAGCGTCCCAGACACACAGACCTGGCACCAAGATGGGGTGACCTTGGGCAGGAGCCCTCCTCTCTGAGTTGAGGGGGCTCCTACTCTTTCTCACCCTCTCTGTGAAGATAATAGACACCAGAGGTAGGCTCAGGGGGTTGTTGGAGTGAGTTGACACCTTTGTGTTCAGCTGCAGTGTGACCCGAGACCTTGGGAACTTCACTCTTTGGGCTAGAAATGGGGCTCATGCACCAAAGGAGATGAATTTCATATTTGATTTGATTTATGTTCATTTAAAATGTCAAAAGAAAGCTCCCTGCAGTTTCCGATGAACTTCTTTGAATGCCTGGGACTTAGATTCATAAATCTATGTTTTTATTTGAGAAGACAGAGAATGTAAAATACCCCATTCAAACTCAGAGTGAGAACTGAGAAGTGTCCTAGGTGTAAGAGAGACGCCGGATTTAGAAAACAAGTTATGAAGCCAAAGAACTGAGAAAATAGCTCAGGACTATTCTTTATGTTGATTATATGTTGCGATGGGCTTATTGAGTTAAATGATATATTTTTAAAATGAGTTTTCCTATTTTACTTCCTAAAGTACGGTACTGGAAAGTCTTAAGCGACAGTTGTGATGTGCATTTTATTTTTGCTGGACAGCCTGTTTCTAACCAGATTGGAGTTTGAATAAAAATACAAGTCTGGGACCAGGAAATAGCTCAAGGGTTGGATAGACACGTACTTTGCATTTTGGAGGCCTGTGTTTGATCCCCAGCATTGCACCGTTCCCCAAGCACCATAGGAAGCAATTCCCCCAAGCACAGAACCAGAAACGCCTCCTAGCCCTGCCAGGTGTGGCCCCCCACAAAATAACAAAAACACAGGACTGTCAGTTGCAGGAGGCTTGGAAGAGGCGGAGGCCGCATATCCCCCACTCACCACCCCCAGATCTGGGCCATGCCCAGTGATGGAATGTTCTCCGTGTTTAACTCCAAGGCCTCCAGGAGATGGGGGCTCTGAGGTCAAAGGAAGAATCTGCCTCTGATAGCCAGCCCTCCCTGCATAACATGTGACCTTGGACCGGTCACTTCAGCTTGACCTGTTTGTCCATCTAGATGAATGGAGTGACCGAGGGGGCTCCCTGTGCAGCCCTGGCCCCCCATGCCCGGCACGTGAGAGCAATCAGTGTTAGCCACGGCAGTCGGTGCCGAGACAGTGAGTTGTGGGCTGCTGTTCCCGCTCTTGTATCTGTCCACGACGTTCCTTCCTGTGAACCCCAGGGCAGGAGCTGAGCTAGAGCTTGAGGCTGGGAGTTAGGTAGAGGACTTGGGGAGGCTTTGTTGGATACTTCGGGACTGCTTACCTTATGGGGTGCTCCTTGGCTCTTCCTGTCCTGGAGGTGAGGAAGTGGAGACCTCTTGAGAGGAAGTGAGCTGCCTGGTGAGCCTGAGTCCTCCGGCGGCGTTGTCTGATGTCCCCCACCTCCCACACCCCCCATGTGCTGAGCGCCTCCTTCAGGGGCGGGGCCAGCCTGAAGGGTGCAGAGGTGCAGCGCTCTCAAGGAATGTCATCTCCTGGGGCTGCAAGGGAAGCCATGGGCCCATGTAGCTTTCTTGACGTGAAGAGAAGGGTGGGGGAAGAGGATGTTTGTGTGTGTTTGCGCGTGCCTGTGTGTCTGTGCCTCTGTGTAGTGTCTTGTGCCTGTGTGTGTGTGCTCACGTGCATGTATGCATGCTCCTGTGTGTTTGTGTGTGTGCCTGTGTGTGTGCATGTGAGCACATGTGTGCATATGTCTGTGGCCCCATAGCAAGTCCATGGCCAAGCCGGGCTGGTTTCTGTTTGTTTAGCTCCGGCTCTGAGCCGGGTCCTGGCAGGACGAACGGGCCCCGCTGGTCAGCCCCCTCCTCTCCTGCCCAGTCCCCCGAGTGGGTTCCTGAGAAAGAGGCTTTTGTTTCCGCAGCTCCTTCTGGGGTCCTCTCCACGCCTTGCCGTCACCCCACCCCCTTCTGCTCAGAGTTGCGTTTGTCCCTGTTCCAGGTTTCTTGGGCCCTGAAAACTGAAGCTCGCCCACAGTCATCTGCTCTGGATCCCCAGGGGAAACTAGGGCCCTTTCACTGGGATCCTGGGCTCAGATCAGCACCTCACAAGCATTCTCTCTGGGGCCCTGGTCATTGGGAGTGTTCTAGTCTCAACCTCCATCTAAATGGGGAACCCAAAATGGTGTGTGGGCCCTGGGCCAGGGGCTCACTGCACGGGGCTCTGCGGTGGTCTCAGGAAGGCCTCTCACGGCCGAGGTCTCCCATTCCACGGCTGCAGGTGGGCTTGCCTGCCCTAGCTGTTGGGTGCGCCTCCCTGCGTGCATCGCCCCGAGCCTTTGCTCCCCACATTAGGCCTGGCAGCAAGACACATCCTGACCCCCGGATGTGACGTGAAGCTGAGGTGCAGGGGAATGACACGATTGTCCTGACCCCGTGGCTAGTGCAACAGTGCCCAGACCAGCACACTGGCCCGGGCCAGTGCTGGCTGCCAGAAACTGGTCACCGAGGAGCAGCATCGCTGCTTCCAGAGACCCCCTGATAAGGTGCTTGGTGCAAAGCTCCTGCCCCTGCTGGCCGCCCCTGCCAGGTGACCTCCCCTGGCTGCATGGTTCTTCTGCTCCCGGCCAGGGGGTGGACCTGCTTTGTAGCACCAGAGAATCCTTCCCAAGTGTGGTGTCTGGGGTGCCTGAAGCTTCCTGTACACGCGAGGCGGGTTCACAGGGCTGTGAAAGGGGGTTGAAAAGAAGCCTCGGAGCCAGAGCGATAGTACAGCAGTTTGCCTTGCCCATGGCCAACCCGGATTCCATCACTGGCATCCCATAATGGTCCACCCGAGCACCGATAGCAGAAATTCCTGACTGTAGAGCCAGGAGTAACCCCTGAGTATTGCTGGGTGTGACCAAAATACCATAAAAAAAAAAAAAAAAAAGAAAAGTGGCTTCGATGCTTTCTGGGGCCCTGAGTCCAAGCAGTTATCTCCAGATGGGGAAACTGAGGCGAGCATAAGCCAGGCTGGAGGAAGTCATGGATCTATGCCTTTTCTGGGCACAGGAGACATGGCACGACCGTGGAAGGAAGATTCTGGGGTAGGCAGGCCCTTGTTCTCCCAGACTCCCCCCAGCCAGCCCTGGGAGAAAGGCCCTTGCTTTGCATGCAGCTGACCCAGGTTTGATGCACAGCACCACGTCTGGCCCCTCAGAGCACTGCCAGAGGTCGCGTCTTAGTACAGAGCCAGAAGAAAGCCCTGAGCACAGCCAGAACTGAAAATAAAGTTGACCTCTTGACCCCTTGTCTTTATGCACAGGCAAGAGGGCCCCGGTTTAATACCTGGTGCTACTGCAGGGTGTGGTTCCAGCTCCCTAAAATGTAAGACCTTTAGATTCCACCCAGCGTTCTAGATCCCTGCGTCCACCCCCATCTGAGTCTCATCACAGCGCCCCTGCCCCCGCCAACCTCCCCTAACCTTCACACACCTGAGTCTCATCACAGCGCCCCTGCCCCCGCCAACCTCCCCTAACCTTCACACACCTGAGCTACTCTGTTCCGAAGGTCCATGACTTCCTCACTCCTTCCCGGCTGTTCAGGCCCTTCCCGAAGGTCCCCAACTCCCGTCCAGGTTCCTTACTTTCCCTTCTGCTCCCTGCCATGGGTCACAGGGCCTTTCTGCTCAACAGGTTCAGCAACTTCCTTAAGGTTCCCGGGGAGAGTCGGATCACCAGCTCTCTGGACCGGGTCCCGGAGGTGCCCTGTCCCAGGAGCTAACCCCTGTTTCCTCCCTCAGGTGTCTGGCTGACGTCCTTCCCCAGGGAGCCGGTGACCTGGCCAGAGCAGGGTGAGTGTGCCGGTGTCAGGCCTCCTTTCCTGCTGGGGTGGGGTGGCGTGGGGGAGCGGACAGGGCCTAGGGGCCCCAGGACACTTGGATTCCAAATATCCGATGACTGGGGTATGTGTGAGGGTTTGTTTTGGCCCCAGAATTCTGGTGGGTTTGAGAAAGCGGGACAGCTGCGGGGGCATCGCTGGTGTGGGCTGATTTTAAAGCCGGGGCTGGAATGTCTCTTCTTTGGGTACATGCTCGGGCTACAGCACTTGTCTGGGCCATCTTGGTTGGTCACCACTGGCCCCCAAGAAGGCCTCACTGACTTGGAGCCCCGTTTTCTCTGGCTTCCTCTCTCCTGGGTTATAGTGGGATTCGGTGCGTGACCACTGCCACCTTGGGTCCTTGCCTTTCTGCAAGACTCTTGAGTTCTATAGACGTTGTTCAGGCTGGAGGTGAGGCAGGGTGCAGGCAGGACCAATGACTTATTTCCCAGCATTCCAGCCAGGAAAGCCACATTTCCCATGGACCCATAAGGACTCTCAGTGGGCCAAGCCTCTAAAGGGGTGGCATCTGTGTTGGAGGCTGAGATGAGCCTGGGGGCTCCCAGTGAGCTAATGCCCCAGCACACAGACTCTGCCCACACCAAGCTTCGCCTCGGCTCTGAGCAGGATGATGCAGGGACTGCAGGCCTAGCGTGCTGAGGCCCCGTTCCAGCGTGGAGGTTCTGTGACTCTGGCAGCATGAGGGACACTGAGAGGGAGCCTGGTCAGCTGGGGAGGGTGACAGGACTATGCAAATGTCCCGGTAGGGTTACAAGTGAGACCCCTGCCAGAGCTGTGATGGAGTCACTCTAGGAATCCCTCTCCCCGGGATGCAAAGCCTCTTTCCCTAGGGGCACGGGAGTGTACATCCTCCCTCTCTCTCTGTCTCTCTCTGTCTCTCTCTGTCTCTCTCTGTCTCTCTCTCTCTGTCTCTCTCTCTCTGTCTCTCTCTCTCTCTCTCTCTCTCTCTCTGTGTGTGTGTGTGTGTGTAGGAAAAAGGACTCTGGGGGTTGAGGGCCCGGCGCCAGGCTGAGGCAGGTAGAATCAATGCCAGGACTGGGAGCTTGTTGCTCCTGGAGGTAGTGGGGGTCGGATGCCTTTAGCTTCAGTTTAAAGGAGCGATTTGACTCCTTCCTGCCAGACCTGGGCCCCACCGAGGTCTCTGGGCAGGAAGCGCCCCGGGAACAAGGAATCCTCTGTCCACAGCCGCAGCCCAGCCAGGATACAGGAGGGGGGGACTGGGAGCTCCCTGGAGGGAGCCTGCCTGGTCTTCGCTCGATGTTTAGGCAAATGGGTGGGGATGGGGGAACCTCAGTATACGTGTGTGTGTGTGTGTGTGTGTGTGTGTGTGTGTGTGTGTGTGTGTGTGTGTGTGTGTCTGGTGCGAGTGTGTGTGTTGGGGGGGCGTCTGTTGAGATCAGGGGAGGAAGAGTTGGTTTATACATTTATTCCACAAATTCTTCGCGCTTCTGGAAGTTCTCCAAGGGGCCAGGCGCAGAGGCAGGCGGCTTGTAGGGGTCAGAGCTGGTAAGACGAGACGCCGGGTACTAACCACTGCCAGTGCCTCGGAGGAGACAGGAAGTGACAGGGTGACAGGGTGATGGGATTTCACAGGCAGCTGAGCACCACCGAGGCGAAGTCATTTGGCCTGTGAGTCCCTGGGGCCCCGTGCCGGTGCTGCCCGTGTTTCGGGCCCAGCACTTCTGTGTCCTGGGCCTGTTTAGTCTTTAGGAGTGCGGAGACCAACACGTTTGCCCGCCCTAGCTCGCTTGCGCCCGTGTTTGAACTCTGCTGTGGAGCAGCAACCCCCCCCTCTCACCCCCGCCAGCCTTTGTGACAGCAGTGCTGGCCTGAGCAGGCGGCAGTGCGTGCAGAATTCCCCGCCCTCTGCTGAGGGTTCTGGAAGCAGCGGTGTAAGGAAGCAGCAGCGGAGCTGAGGACACTTCTGGAAGGGCTTTGTAGAGGGCCCCTCGCTGCCCAGAGGAGGAGTGCAGGGATAGCGTGATGCCTTCCACCCGTCCCCCATTCCTCCCGGCGTGCCTGTTTCCTGCCCCTTGTCAGAAAGTGGGCAATGCCCCGGGAACTCAAGCTCTGTCCTGAAAGCCATGTCCAAGGACTCGGTGGGAAATTGGACAAGTAGGGGTGTCGGCACCTGGACCCTGCAGGAAGCTCCATCACAGAACGACAGGACCCAGAGAAAGACAGAGAGACAGAGACGGGGAGACAGTGACAGAGACCGTCTCTGTCTGTGTCTCTCTCTCTCCAGTGATTGAACCCAGGTCTCCTGCATGTAAAGCAGGCAACACTGTGATAAATCTATGCACTTAGAAGAATGGGCCTCCCAGTAGGAACCAGCCAGCTGTGTGGGGAGGGGTCATGCACTCAGCTGATCTGAGCTATCTCCCCACCCTCGAGGTGGTGCCCCAGCCCCCTTTTTCTTGTAGTGCTGAGGCTCGAACCCAGGGCCTCACACATGCCAGGTGAGCTCCCTAACACTGGGCCATATTCCTGGCCTGACTCAGTACTCTTGCCAGTCTCCCGTCTCTCCCAGCCCTTCCAGACGATCTCAACTGTGCCTTTCAACCAGGTGCCTGAGATTGGCCACTTACTGGGGATATTGGAGGTATGTGTACCAGCAGATGGGGGAAACTGAGGCAGGGTGGCATAGCCTCTCATTTTGGGTAAGCTGCACAGGCAGGGCTGGAAAAGGCACCGCTTGGATTCACTTGCGAAACCAGGTCCCTTAAGTGTTCACATGTTTTGCCACCACTGGAGACCTTCCTAGAGGCACCCTGGACCTTCCCAGGAACAGGACTCCAGGCCAGACCAGGGAGGAGCCCTGGGGACTGGCCCTACACTTGCTGAGGACTGCTGTGGTTCTGGGGGAGTGGGCACTGGGTGGGGCCAGGTTCTCTGCTCTTGGGCCCACTCTCGGGCTAATCCTTGGTCTCCAGGCCACTTGGGCCGGAGGTGGTCTGGGGAAGCTGTGGGACCGTGAGAACCTGAGTGTTGGTACCCTCTGACTGGGTTGGCAAGGAGTCTACCCTGGAAGCAGGGACAAGGGCGAAGCCAGCACCAGGAAGGGCCTCGTTCTTAGGCAGCTCTCTGCGTCCTGCATCCTCGATCATCCTTTTCCGTTCCGGGCCTCAGCCCACCCACGTCTCCTACCGCCTGTGTTCTCCATGTCTTTCTATCTGTCCTACCGCCTGTGTTCTCCATGTCTTTCTACCTGTCTTACCGCCTGTGTTCTCCATGTCTTTCTACCTGTCTTACCGCCTGTGTTCTCCATGTCTTTCTGCCCGTCCTACCGCCTGTGTTCTCCATGTCTTTCTGCCTGTCCTACCGCCTGTGTTCTCCATGTCTTTCTGCCTGTCCCACCGCCTGTGTTCTCCATGACTTTCTACCTGTCCTGCCGCCTGTGTTCTCCATGTCTTTCTACCTGTCCTACCGCCTGTGTTCTCCATGTCTTTCTATCTGTCCCACCGCCTGTGTTCTCCATGTCTTTCTGCCCGTCCTACCGCCTGTGTTCTCCATGTCTTTCTGCCGCCTACGCCTGTGTTCTCCATGTCTTCTGCCTGTCCTACCGCCTGTGTTCTCCATGACTTTCTACCTGTCCTGCCGCTGTGTTCTCCATGTCTTCTACCTGTCCTGCCGCCTGTGTTCCATGTCTTCTACCTGTCCTACCGCCTGTGTTCTCCATGTTTTCTACCTGTCCTACCGCCTGTGTTCTCCATGTCTTTCTGCCTGTCCCATCGCCTGTGTTCTCCATGTCTTTCTACCTGTCCTACAGCCTGTGTTCCTCCATGTCTTTCTACCTGTCCCACCGCCTGTGTTCTCCATGTCTTTCTACCTGTCCCACCGCCTGTGTTCCCATGTCTTCTCTGTCCTACTGCCTGTGTTCTCCATGACTTTCTACCTGTCCTCGCCTGTTTTCCATGTCTTTCTACCTGTCCTACCGCCTGTGTTCCCATGTCTTCTCTGTCCCGCACCTGTGTTCTCCATGTCTTTCTACCTGTCCTAACGCCTGTGTTCTCCATGTCTTTCTACCTGTCCCACCGCCTGTATTTTCCATGTCTTTCTACCTGTCCTACCGCCTGTGTTCTCCATGTCTTTCTACCTGTCCCGCCACCTGTGTTCTCCATGTCTCTTCTACCTGTCCTAACGCCTGTGTTCTCCATATCTTTCTACCTGTCCTACCGCCTGTGTTCTCCATGTCTTTCTACCTGTCTTACCGCCTGTGTTCTCCATGTCTTTCTACCTGTCCTACCGCCTGTGTTCTCCATGTCTTTCTACCTGTCCTACCGCCTGTGTTCTCCATGTCTTTCTACCTGTCCTACCGCCTGTGTTCTCCATGTCTTTCTACCTGTCTTACCGCCTGTGTTCTCCATGTCTTTCTACCTGTCTGTGGTCTTTGAGCTGGCATGTGGGGCTGAGGTTTCCTAGGGATTCCGCTTCCTTCTTGGCCTACCAGAGATAGTCAAGCCAGCCCTGATCAGCTCGAGTGGCCTGGCCAGGGTCTGCAGCAGGTTCATCACTGCAGGACATGACAGGCTTTGGCAGACTGCCACTTACTTCCCTAAGGCCACATACTCCTCCCCTATGCTCCTTCCAGCAGCGGGAGCAAACTACAAAGAGCCAGAGACCCCAAAATACAGGCAGACTTGGTTGTACTGTCTGCTTCCATTTACTTCAAGGTTGGCATGGACCCCCCCCACCTCCACCCCCATCTGATTCCCTACTTGTATCCCTGTTAGAGACACAGGGGTCAGAAAATGCACAGGCCCCCTGCAGAGCTCTGTGCCTGCTACATTGCAGTGTGTCCACGAGCCAGCGAATGTTCCGTGCGTGACTGGCTTGTGGCCACCAAGGGGACAGTCGTTAGTTCTCATGTGTCTGTTCACACCCACGGCTGTGCTAGTGCTTTTCTGGCGGTGCCAGGTCTGAAGGGGTCAGTGCTCCGGCCAGTGGTTGGGGGCCAGGGGCAAGCTCCAGGCCACAGGTGCAGCTACGGGGATTGGACTCTGGCCTCACACTTACAGTGCTACTGCCCCGGCTCCCCACGGGCTCAGCTCAGGTCTCTGCACTTTGGAGCTCTTCCCCTGCCCAGAGGCACCCCAGGATTCACTGATGGGGCCGTGGGGTGGGGGTTTGGGGAGGGGGTGGCTGTTAGCACTGACTCTGATTTGCATGCCGAAAATTTGGGAGAGATTGACTGACCCGGTGACTCAGTGGCCGGACCAGAAACACTTGCAGACTTGGACGTCCATCTGTTGGGGTGTCAGGGGCAGCCCCCCGTCTCTCACTCTTTGGTGTGGATTTCTGGAGCTCTGGGCCAGGTGCAGCCTGGCTAGATCCTGAGCCTCTTTCCTCTCCTGACCCCGCCTCCACCCGCACGCAGGGCCTAGAAGCGGGTTCAGCCTCTCCTGGGGTCCTCACAAAGTTGATTTAGTCGTTTATTTTATCCTCTTAGTGCTGGGACTTGGACTTGAGTCGGGGTGGGGGTCTTGGGTGAGGTTTGTGCCCTACCTGTAAGCCACTCTCTGGCCCTAACCCAGTTTCCTGAGTTCCTGCTGTGTGCCAGCCACTGTCCCATGGGTGTGGTTCTAAGATACCCCAGGGATTCACAGCAGTTGGTTTTGTGCCATGGAACTTGGTGCTGATCCCCGCTGATTCCTGAGGATCCAAGCAGAGTCTCTTTCTCTGTGGGGGCATGGTTTCCCCTCTGTGCTGGGAGCCGCGGGGGTGGGGCTGAGTGCTGGCTCCACCTCTGCCATGGCCTTGCTGTGCCCCCTTTGGCAGGCCCCTGGCTCTCCTTGGGCCTCTTGCTCCCACCTGCCACAGGAAGGAGTGATTGTAGTTGAGCTTAGATGCTGGCGTCTGTAGGCCCAGTGTCCATGCCCATGGGAGCCCGAGCCAGTGCCAGGCTTTGCCTGTCCCATGTGGGTGCCCGCTGGAAGGCTTCCAGACCCTGGGTCCTGCGCACCTGGGGAAAGTGGCTGAGCCCATTGATCTGCGTCCCTGCCTGGTCCGGTGTGGTTCCGAGCACGCAGTTCCCGCTGAGAAAGCCAGCCCTGTCCTGCAGAGACCTCCGTACACGCCTGGGGACCCCGAGACTCTCCTTTATAAGGGAACTGGGGCGGCCAAGAACAAAACTTGGGTCCCCTGAAGCTATGGTGCTGTCCCCTGCAGGAAGGGGGTGCCGGTGACAAGAGCACTGCGGGCCCCCCATGCCAGAGCCGCAGGGAGAGGCAGTTCTTCTGCCCCTTCTCACTGCTCTTTGCATCGGGTCGGGTGCCCAGCCATATCCCGGACTTGGACCCTGGCCTGGAGTGAGTGGCCGTGGGTACTGAGCAAGGCTGAGGGTGCCCGACTTCATCTTGGTGACTGTGGTTCAGAGCAGAGAAGTGTGTGTCATTTTTTGTGCCCTCTCACTGCCTACAGTCTTTTTTTTTAAATTTTTTATTATACCACTGTGAGACATACAATTACAATGGTGTTCACAATTGGTTCTTGGTAATACAGTATTCCAGCACCCATCCCTCCACCAGTGCCCCATTTCCACCACCAATGTACCCCACCCCTTCCCAACCACCCCCAGGCTGCCTCAACAGCAGGTAGCCCCTGTTTCCTCTCTTTCTCTCTGTCTCTCTCTCCCCGTCTCTGCATCTCTCTCCCTCTTGTTTTACACATTGTGTCTGCCTACAGTCTTGCTTCTCAGCCCAGCGCCAGGGTCCCTTGGCCAGGGGGGAGTGGCAGGTGTCCAGGGGAAGTCCAGGGCAGGCCTGGTGGGTGCTGAGTGCTGGCAGGCAGTGGGGCCCTTCAGCTGTGTATATGTCCTTTGGGTGTCCAATGTCCCCCCTGCCCACCAGTTCTGTGTTGCAGCTTCCTCCCTGCATCTCTCTCTCTCTCTCTCTCTCTCTCTCTCTCTCTCTCTCTCTCTCACAAAACACACACACACACACACACACACACACATAGCTCTGAGGCTCCAGGCTCTGCCACCGGCTCTGGCACAGGGGACTGGTTTGGCAGGTTTGGCCACTCCCATGTGCAGCGGGAGGCTGGCCTGAGGTGGCAGTGTGCCCTGTCCATCCCTGCCCCCCATTCTCTCTCCAGCCTCTCTCCAGGGAGGCTCCTGGGGAGCAGAAATGGCTGAACTCAGGCCCAGCTGCCAGCTCAGCAAGTCTCTTGCCTTTCTCGGGCCTCAGTGTCTTCATCTGTACAATGGGGCTATGTGTCCATGGCTTTTGAATAGCCCACCTGAAACTACTGTTTCTCCCTGGCCTTGGGTATTTTGGAAATCAAGGATGACCACTGCAGTGGAGATGGGGATTGAGGGGTTTGGTCTGCGCCAGGTCTGCTAATAGCCCGGCTTCAGGGGCTCTCTGTGAGGTCCGGGGCGAGAGAAGAATCTGTGGGGGAGTCTCAGCCTTGTCAGCTCCTTCTCCCCCCCCCACCCCCAACTGGGGATTTGCCTCCAGTCCTGCCCACCCCGTAAGGAGGAGGGGGGAAAGGGGAAGGATCCTGCTGCAGTCACAGTGTGACCAGCGCGACCCAGGTCCCCTGCAGGACCACCTCTCCAGGAAGGAGACAGCACGTGATCAGAAGCTCTCGGCTCTGACCATGCCGAGGGCAGGAGGAGGAGGGGCTCCCGCTGGTGGCTGTGCCCAGGGCATTCCCCGCATCACGCCTGGTGTCTGCGTCCACAGTTCTGCAGAATCATTGTAAAACATAGTGGGGCAGTGTTTCGGGGATTTCCCCTTTGAAGGAACTTGAGGGGGCGGAGAGTGGGTGAGGCCTTGATGCGGCTGGACCCAGGCAGGTTCTGTCTCTGATACTGCATAGGGTTCCGTGAACCCCCAGGAATGAGCCCTGAGCCAGGAATAGCCCTCCAGTACTCCTGGGTTTAGCCCTAAACTGCACCCCCCAAAAAAAAAAAAGACGAATTCGAGGGGCCGGAGCCATAGCACAGCAGGTAGGGTGTTTGCCTTGCACATGACTTACCTGGTTTGATCCCCAGCATCTCATATGGTCCCCCAGCTCTGCCAAGAGTAATTCTTGAGCATAGAGCCAGGAGTAACCCCTGAGCATCACTGGGTGTGACCCCAAAAGGGAAAAAAAAACAATTTGAAACCTGTTCCCTTGGCCAAGCTGGCCCTGAGTGAGCTGTGTTCTACGGCCCCACGGCCCCCGCATTCCCACTGACTATCTCTGCCTCCCTCTGCCTCCCACTGTGTCCTTCCTGCCCTGACTGCAGCCGCTAGTCCTCGCCCCCTCCATACTCAGCAGCACTGGATCCCTGGCCCTGCCTTCTTGGGCTGACCCCTGCTGCTCCTCACTGCCCTCTGGGGACAGCTGCAGCTCCCTCTCTTGTGCCATCGGGGCCGCGGGATCCGCTGTGCCTCCTGTCTGGGAGGGTGCCCTACCGCCCCTCCCCTCACGTCCCTGGCTCCTCTGTCACTGTCTGGTGATCAGTGTTATTGCAATTATGTAGCCAGTTTCTCTTGTATAATCTCTGTGTGTGTGTGTGTGTGTGTGTGTGTGTGTGTGTTGCTGTTATTTGTGGGGGGCCACATGGTACCAGGCATCAAACTCGGGTCTCACGCAGGCAAGGCACGTCGTGCTCTACCCATTGAGCCACCTCCCCTCCCTTTTACTTTGAGGGCCACACCTGGCAGTGCTTGAGCTCGAGTCCCAGCTCTGTGCTCGGGGGTCGCCTCCTGGTGGCGCTTTGGGAAAGCAGGCCCTGCTGGAAATGGAAGCCGGGCTTCCTACATACAAAGCGTGTGCACAGCTCTTTGAACTGTCTCACCATGCTCACCTTTGACCCCACATTGCACAGCAGGTGTTGGTGAAGCACTTGTCGGATGAAGGAAGGAAGGAAGGAACGAAAGTGTAGTAGGGAAATGAGTGTGCATGGCCTAGGGCTCACCTCCTAGTCGGTGCTCATCGAACAGCAGCTTGTCTGAGAACCAGCACTGCGGGGCTGGTAGTATGCCTCTCCGCCGGTCCTCAGGGCTGGACTGCACAGGCAGTGGGCATGGAGGTTGAAAAGATCATGTGGATCCCTGATCTGCAGCCACACGTTAGACCTCTTGAAAGCCGACACTGAAGTCACTAGCTGTACCTCCAGGGCTCTGCTGCTGCGGGTTGCGCAGACATGCTGTGCTGAGCAACACAGCATGTGTTGGAACGTGGGTGGAACAGATTGAAACCGATCCGGCTCTCCAGAAGCACCCTTTGGGGGCAGAGGACGGCCACCTGAGCGTCCGACACTTGCCTTTCTCTTTGGGCTCGTCTCCTTTGGTTTGGTTTGGTTTTGTCTGGGGGCCACACCCCGGCAGTGCTCAGGGCTTATTCCTGGCTCTCAGGGATCACTCCCAGTGGGCTTGGGGGACCGTAAGGGAAGATGGGCATTGAGTCACATGTAAGGCCTGAGCCGCACCCGGCCCCTCCTGTCCTTTATCAGGTGACTCGGCCTAGGTTTCTCTGAGCACTCCTGCACCTCTGGCTCCTGCCTCATTGGCTCTAGGGGACCCAAGTGGTCCCATAGAGTTTCAGCAGGGGAGCCGTGCTCTGCACTCGGTAGGGAGGGGTCTGATGGGCGTTGCAGGCAGACAGAAGCAGAGAGAAAGGAAGACCATGGCCTGAAGCCAAGGGGGCTTTAGAGTGTCTGGGCTTTGCAGGGGAGAGCTGGGGTGGGTGGGGCTGTGGCCAGTAAAGAAAGTAGGTGGCCCCGTGGGTCCAGGTCCTGAGGCAAGAGGACACTGGTTTCATTTGCTTTTTGGTGGCCACATCCAGTAGTGCTCAGGAATCACTCCTGGCAGCCTCGGGGACCATGTGGGATGTCTGGGATCGAACTTGCACTGACTGTGTGCAAGGCAAACGCCCCTACCCCCTACCCACTGTGCTGTCTCTCCGGCCCCATGGGCAGGAGGATACTGGAATTTAATCCCTAGGGTGACGTAGGCCACCCCAGGTGAGTGGTTTGGAACAGTGAGAGCTTATTTCTGGCAGAGTCGGTGGCTGCAGGGGCACGGGTGGAGGCCCAAAGACCAGTGGTCAGGCTGCTGGAGTGAGTGGCCCAGTGAGCGGTGATTGACCCAAACTCAGGCCTGTGGAATTGGAGAAAGGGGACAGATGAGAGAGGGAGAGCGAAGAGGGGTCCGGATCTGGCCGCAGACACTCCCCCAGCCCAGGAACCGTCCACTCCTCCTTTCCGCTGAGATGGGCCCTGAGGAATGAGTGGGTCCCCTCTTGGGAGCGCAGGACAGGAGAGCCCCAGCTGGGTGACGTGGGGAAGATACAGTCCACGGCCCTTTGCAGCTGATGACATGCTGAGATGCCTTTGTCTGCGCTGCCAGGGGAACCAAAGTTTCTGCCTCCCCTCCAAGGCTGTGATTGGCTGTGGGTGGAGCTGGAGTCTTTGTGAATGGAAGGGTCAGCCCCATACACACACACTGTCCAGGGGCAAGAGACCAGAGAGGGCCTGGGCCACCCCCACCACCCCCTCCCCGACAGTGCTCCACCCTCCAGCTCTCCAGGTGATGCCTGGATACAACCTTGCCTTCCTTCACCCTGGGCAATCTCTGCCCCAGGCCCTTCCCCTCCCCAGCAGAGAGCTTCCCCGCAGAGTAAAATTTTACAGAGCCACAGGCTCCCTGGGGCCGTCCCACCACCCACTCCCACCTCCAGGGGCTCTTTCCCCAAGGTAAAAGAAAGCAGTGGGCAAAGTGCTCTGGTCTTTCCAGCTCTGCTCCTTTTTTTTCCCATTTTGGGTCACCCCCGGGATTGCTCAGGGGTTACTCCTGGCTCTGCACTCAGGAATTACTCCTGATGCTGCTCAGGGGACCATATGGGATGCTGGGACTCAAGCTTGGCCGCGTAAGGCAAATGCCCTCCCTGCTGTGCTGTTGCTCCGGCCCTGCTCTGCTTCCTTGACAGGACCCATGGCCTCTCCTCTCTGGCCTCTGCGAGCCGCCATCTGGCTTCCTGACTTGCTCCTCTGCAGATGCTCCTGTGGCAGGCAGAGCCGGAGCACACTGCAGCCAGCTCTTAGTTGCTCAGTGTTCATTTCCCTCAGCACCTCTCCCAGAGCCTTCAAACCCCTGCAGTTCCTTTAACATCCATCCATCCATCCATCCATCCATCCATCCATCCATCCATCCATCCATCCATCCATCCATCCATCCATCCATCCATCCATCCATCCATCCATCCATCCATCCATCATCCATCCATCATCCATCCATCCTTCATCCATCCATCTATCCATCCATCCATCCATCCATCCATCCTCATTCATCTATTTATATCACTGTACCACTGTCTTCCCGTTCATCATTGATTTGCTTGCGCAGGCACCAGTAACATCTCCATATGTCTTGTCTCATGCAAGTAGAGCCCAAGGGCATCTGCTTGCTCCAGGAACATAAAGAGCCTCAAACCATTCCATCAGGTCATGGGAATGAGGTCTATAATTGTTACTGGTATATGGCATATCAAATACTACACGGTAGCTTGCCAGGCTCTACCCTGCGGGTGGCATACTCTTTTGTCACCTCTGATCTCCAGCATTTATTGATGAACTGGGATATATATATTATATACATATATTATATATATACATACATATATATATATATATATATTTTGCTTCTTGGACCCACCCTGCAATGCTCAGGGGTTACTCTGGCAGTGCTCAGGGACCATATGGGATGCCGGGGATTGAACACGGGTCAGCTGTGTGTAAGGCAAATGCCCTACCTGCTCTGCTATTGCTCCTTTAGCTCTTCCACCGGCCCGGCTCGGGGTAATAGTCACCGCTTCTCTGCTCAGAGCTAGCAGGGCAGCCCACAGCTCTGGCTGTGGAGGTGGAGCAGCGGGTAGACCTGCAGCTCAGCGGTTCTGGCTTCCTGGCCTCCAGGGTCACCAGCTGGCAGGGGGCGTCTTTGAGGGCCACCAACATCCTTTTCTGTGACAGGGGTGGCCATGGCACATTATCAGCTGGTCACAAGTATGGCCGAAGTGGCACATATGCCCATCCAGGAGGCAGAATTTTCTTTCACAGCCTCTGCTATAGAAGGGCTTGGAGCCAGGCAAAATCCACATTGTGTGTGTGTGTGTGTGTGTGCGTGGGCGGGGGCCTTGAAGAGCCTTGGCCTGGGTGCCATGTGCTGGGTTGTCATGGTGCTGGCTCCTGGCATGCCCGGAAGTGGGGAGGGACCTGAGCAGGGGCGGGGCAGCCACGTCAGGGCTAATGTTTGAATAACACTCTCAAGATCCTCCAGAGACCTCAAATGAAGGTTTCTCAGTGGTGCTGAAGATGGAGCCGAGTAATGAGGCTGAGCTCACTGGCAGGAACGGGGGCGGCTGGATTTAGTACCAGCCCAGCCACACTCATTACTGCAGGTGGCCGAGGGGGGGTGGCCCCTCGGTCCACTGGACTGCGGCAGTTTCTCTAGAGTGGGTGTGCTGGGGGGGGGGGTGAGGCCATCTAGTGACTTAGTCCCACATGTGTGGATGTTGGGGAGGGTCAGGAGGCCACTGGCCGTCAGCACCTGCTGTACTGCTCAGCTCAGGGGCAAGCCCCTCCCGCCTCTGACTTGCCCACATCTCTGTCGGTGTGGGAGGTGCAGGACGGACAGGTGCCAGAGAGCGAGGGGACCCTCCTGCCGTACCTGGTCTGGGGTGGGTGAGGAGACGGGTGCAGAGCGGGTGGGGTCCCCCCGGGAGAAGAACCGGGTGCAAGTGTGAGGAGGCGCTGTCCCTGGCCTGCAGCTGTGTCTGCTTGCATCATGGGGGCACCCAGCCCTCGAGGGGTCAGTCTCAGAGAGACTGGGAAGGACTGACAAGTAGGGCTGCAAGGGTGGGACGCAGCCCTGGTAGGATGAGGGGGGTGGGAAGGGATCCTCGCCCTGAGATTCGAGAAAGCCTGGAGCTGCCACGCTGTGTGGGTGCTGTGGCCGGGCTGGGGTGGACGTGGTGGCCCAGGGGTGCTGCCCCTGCCTGCTTGTCCTGGGCCCGGTTTACTGGGCGCTGCTCCTGGGGACACAGGTCATGGTGAGGACAGGGAGAGGTGGGGATGGTCCTGAGTGCCCGGGCGTCCTGTGAATGCCACAGGGAGCAGGATATGGGCAGCAGGACCCCGGCCACCAGCTGTGTGGTCGGGCTGGCCCACCTCTGGCTCTTTACCCAGGTGTGTTAGCGTGCACGGCTCTCCAGGCCCAAGTCTGAAATCCAGGTGCAGTCAGAGCTGTGTTCCTTTGAGAGGTGTCGGAGAGAAGGGCTGCCCCTGATATCCCGGGTCCCTGGCTCGTGGTATCCCCTCCCCCTCTCCCCTCTCTAACCTAACCTGACCTTGGCATGGGGGTTCTTGATTGGCCAGGCCGCTTGGACAGTCCAGGGTCATCTTCCCACCTCAGCATTCTTTTTTCTTTCAATCATTCATTTGTTCATTCGTCTTTCGCTTGTCCCTTCATTCATTCATCTATCTATCTATCTATCTATCTATCTATCTATCTATCTATCTATCTATCTATCTATCTATCTATCTATCTATCTATCTATCTATCTATCTATCTATCTATCATCTCATCTATCATCTATCTATCATCTATCTATCTATCTATCTATCTATCTATCTATCTATCTATCTACCTACCTACCTACCTACCTACCTACCTACCTACCTACCTACCTACCTACCTATCTATCTATCTATCTATCTATCTATCTATCTATCTGTCTATCTATCTATCTATCTATCTATCTATCTATCTATCTATCTATCTATCTATCTATCTATCTATCTATCTATCTATCTATCTATCTATCTATCTATTTTGGGGTCACATCCAATGATACTTGGGGCTTTCTCCTGGCTTTGCGCTCAGGTATCACTCCTTGCAGTGCTGGGGGAAACATTTGGGGTGCTGGAGATCAAGCTTCCAAGTCACTTGTCCACCTGTAGGACAAGTGTCTTCCCTGCTGTCCCAGCGATCCAGCCCCCTCCCAGCATTCTTAACTCGCTGGCATGGGCAAAGTCCCTTCCTCCCCATTCAAATTCTTGGGATGAGGATGTAGACCTCTGGCAGTGGGGTGTGGAGTGGTGGTGGAGGGCGCCATTCTGTTCCTCTGGCCTCCCTGGTCCTGCTGGTCCTACTGGAACTATACTGCCAACCTGAGAGAGAGGAGAGAGAGAAAGGAGAGAGAGAGGGAGAGAAGGAGCGAGAGAGGAGAGAGAGAGGAGAGTGAGAAAGAGAAAGGAGAGAGAGAGGAGAGAGAGGAGAGAGGAGAGGCAAGAGAGAGGAGAGGCGAGAAAGAGAGAGAGGAGAGAGAGAGAAAGAGAAAGGAGAGAGGAGAGAGAGAGAGAGAGAGAGAGAGAGGAGAGAGAGCACCCATACTATGAGACTGTGGATGAGGGGGTCCCCATCAGAGTGGGTCCCGCCAGGCTTTCCACGATGGAGGGTCTTTAAGGGGCGTGGGTGTCCCCTGCCCTTGGGAGTGTGGCCTCCAGCCTCGGGTCAGGGACCGCGCCCGCTGGGCATGCTTGTGTGTTTGTGTGCGGCGCCTCAGTGTGTCTGTGGCTGTATGCTTGGGAGGGACCGAAAAGTAACTTTTCAAAAGGTCCTTTCTGTTCCTGTTCTAAGCAAAATAATTACACAAGTGACTAATTTTATCCCTAATCCCGTAATTACTTTATTATGTAGCTGGTGAGAGGGCCCTGAGCAGTGCCGATGGCCCCCATGTTGGCCGCGCTGGCCCACTTGGCCTGGTGTGCCAGCGCTGAGCCCCCGCCTCGCTCCAGGCCTGGGCCCACCGTGGTGATGGTTCCTGTTTTGTCTGGAGGCTGGCTATCCTTGGGTCTTTGGGGGAGGGGGCATCTGGAAGACCAAACTGCCGCCCCTCACAGCCCTCTACAGAAGTCGATGCCTGGAGAGCAAGAACTTGCTTTGCACATCAAGTTTTTTAATTTACTTAATTTTCGGTGGGTGGGGTTTGGGCCACACCTGGCCAGGCTCAGGGCTTACTCCTGGTTCTGCACTCTGGGATCACCCTGGCAGGGCTTGGGGACCATATGTGGGTGCTGGGAACTGAACCCCTGGATTTGCAAGGTAAGTGTCCTACCCGCTGTACTGCCTCCGACTCCTGGCGAGCCTCTCAACTGGGAGATGGAGTCAGGGGAGTTGAGAGAACCAGAGATAGGGTAGTGGTTAAGGCGCTTATCTTGCATGTGGGTGACCGGCTTCAAGTCTCTGGCACCACATATTGTCTCTCCTGAGCCAAGAGCGAGAAAATAACCCCCTGAAAGGTGAGAGCAATAGTATGGCAGGCAGGGCACTTACCTTGCTTTGATCCCTGACATCCCATATGGTCCCCCGAGCCTGCCAGAAGTGATTCCTGAGGGTGCTCACTCCCCCTGAGCATCGCTGGGTGTGGCTCCAAAAACCAAAAAAAGAAAATTTAAAAAAGGGGAAAGAAAAGAAAACCCACGAACACCACCAGATCTGGCCCCAGAACCAAAAGAGAAAAAGAAAAGGGAGTTGAGAACTACGGGTTCCAGCCCGGTTCGGGTCTCGTTAGCTTGCTCTGTGGTCGTGAGCGAAGTTGTTTCCGTGGGTGACAGCTCGCTCTCTGTGGAGCCAGCACCCTGCCAGTTCCACAGGCCTGTTTCCAGGAGCTAGCAGGGCTCTGCCACCACTAGGGTTTCTTCTTATTCCACCCTCAACGGATGCCGTGAGGCGGCCGCTGGGAAGGGGCAGGACCAGCCATTGGCCGCCGTCCTCCACCACCCTCGTCTACGCACCGGAGGGCTCTCAGTGAGGATACGGTGGCGCAGGAATTTGACACTCCAGTTCTGCCTGTCCCTTCGTTTCTTGCCTTCCCCTGAGACCATCCCCTCCCAGAACTAGCTTGTAAAGGTGACTCAGCCCCTACAGAGTTGAATGTGTGAACTCAGTCTTGACACAGTGGAAAAACAAGGCTAGCAGAGGACATCGGAAACCCCAGTGCCCGGGAGTCGGAACACCCAGAGTTGGTTTCCTGCTTTGTCAAGGCTGTCGTGGTGCAGCCTCCAGCAGGGTCCCCAGCGCACACAGCGGTACCCAGGGGGATAGGATTAGCTGACCTCTGAAGGTCTTCCTGGTGAGGTGCTCTGCTTCACCTGGCCCCCTAAAGGTTCTTTAGGGAGAGATTGGCAGCCCTGGTTTCTCCTCCTGCCTCCCGCCGTGGGCACATACCCCTTCTCAGCCCGCTGGCTGAGTGTGCAGTACATCTGGCGGCCATGGGGTGAAGAGCAGAGAGCCAGAGAGCCATTGCCTACCCCCACCAGCAGCTGCTTTGCCCTCGACACTGCCTTTCTTGGGCATGGGGGGCCCTCTGCGACTGCCCTAGACTCAGCCCAGGATGGCTGGTGGCTCTGCAGAGTGGACAGAGGCCTCGCCATATGGGTCACCATCAAAGCCAGGCTCAGCCTTCTGCATCAGCAGGTCGCGCCCTTTCCTCGCAGTATCCGCCTGCTGCACTCCTCAGCCCTAAGAGGCAGCGCTGGACAGCGGAGGGAAGTTGGGAAGGGCGAGACCTGATACTCTCCGGGTCACAGAGACTGTGGGAGACAGTGGCTGTGGTCATGTGTGAGCTTTGGGCTGGAAGGACGGAGCAGATCGGACTCAGTTATTTATTTTTTCTTTTTGGGTCACACCCAGCAATGCTCAGGGGTTACTCCTGGCTCTGCACTCAGGAATTACTCCTGGCAGTGTTCGGGGGACCATATGGGATGCCGGGAATCGAACCCAGGCCGGTATGGGCCGGGGCGTGCAAGGCAAACGCCCTACCCGCTGGGCATCGCCCGGCCCCCTGACTCAGTTATTTTTGACGGTGTTAGTTTTTATTATTATTTTTCCTTCTCATTGTTTTGACAATGACCAGAGGTCATGCACACTTAGTTGTGGGGTTTGCTGGGGTCAGGGGTCACACAATTCGCTGCAGTACTGAGGACCCAAGGCCCCTGGGATGGTACTTAGGGCTATGCAGTGATGCTACGACTCAATTTGGCACCTCCTGCCCCAAGCTTGCACAGCAGGTGTGACTGTGGCAAGTCCCTTTACTGTATTTTTTTTTTCATTCCCACCCAGTTCCTTTGGGGGTGTGTGTATGTGTGTGTGGGAGGGGTGTTGGTGTTACTTTATCTGTCTTAATTTCCATCTCCTCTCTGCAAAACAAGTCCATTCTCCCCGCCTGGAGGACCATATGGGGTGATCAGAATCAAACCCATGTTGGCTGCTATGCGAGGCAGGCGCCCTACCTACTATACCATCTCTCCAGTCCCAGCTTGACATGGAGTGGTGGAGATGATGATGTGGGCCAGTGGCAGGGGTGGTAGGTGGCCACTGCACACCAGGTCTGCCTTACTCCTGAGTCCTTAAGGGGCCCCCACTACCTCATGGTGCTTCCCTTGTGGGACTTAGAGCTCAAGACCTTTTAAATTTTTTGGCTTTTGGGGTTATGGCCAGCGATGCTCTGGGGTTACTCCTGACTCTACACTCAGGAATTATGTCTCGCAGTACTCAGGGGACCAATGGGATGTTGGGGATAGAACCTGGGCCGGCCATGTGCAAGGTAACACCCTCCCCTATGTGCTACCGCTCCAGCCCAGCTCAGAACCTTTGACCATGCTGCTCTGCAGCCAGAAGTTGCCACCCTCTACCTCTTACTGTCCTGGTGGACATCCTTCCCTTCCACCTGGCCTCTTTCCCAGAGGATTCTGGGAGTGGGAAGAGAAGAGAGGCCAGCGGCTTTCCAAAGACCTGTGTGTGAGAGGGCTGGGGACAGCCCTTCCATGGGGAGCAGACCCACGTGCTCTGTCTACGCACTTGTGGAAGGTGTGTTTGCCCGGCTCCCCGCCTGGAGGTGTGTTTGCCCGGCTCCCTGCCTGGGAGGTGAGGTCTCTCCATTCCCCTCACTGCCACCTCATAGCTCCAGTTCTTCCCCTTGCTAGCTGCTTCTTGTGCTCTTTCCTCATCCTCTTTCACTCTTGGCTTGATTTTCTGGTACATTTTCAAATTGCATTTTCCAAATCATGGTGAAACACACAGGACATTTGCCGGCAGTACTCGCCTCCAGTGCAACAGCTCGAAGCTCAGGCCCCCCACCATGGCCGCCGGCAGTCACTATCCCTCTGGCTTCATGGTGTTGGTGGGGCCACACAGCACTGTCATTTGCGACTGGCTTATTTCATGTATCAGGTCGTCAGGGGTCGCGGTGCTGTCACCTGTGTCAACACCTTCCTGTTGAAGGCTGAGTACTAGTCCACGGGCTGGGTAGTCCCCGTCTGTATCTCTAGCCACCCCTTCGGGGCCTTTGTGTTGTTTCCACTGTGTTGTTTCTCATCAGTTGCAAATGTCTCTTCAAGACCCTGCTGTCTGGTCTTAGGATATATACAGAAATAGAATGACATGGTTGGCTAGTGTTTGTGTATGTGTGTGTTGGTTCACACCTGGCAATATTGAGATCTTTCCTGGCTGTATTCAGTATTTGGGGGACCATATGTGGTGCTGGGGAGCAAACTGGGGTGAGCCATGTACAAGGCAAGTACTTAACCCTGGTACATTTCTCTGGTGTCAGCACTATTTTTAATAAATGAAAATCATTTTACTTAAAGAAATACTTCAAGAAGTATGAGGGGAGGGTGGGAGAGACAGAGACAGAGAGACAAATGAGAGAGGAGAGAGAGAGAGAGAGAGAGAGAGAGAGAGAGAGAGAGAGAGAGAGAGAGAGAGAGAGAGAGAACAAACGAGTTTCTCCAGAGTGGACAAAAAGCCATACCCTTTTTTCAAAGCCACGCTTTATTGCTTGTTGACTCCGTGCCAGGAGCTCGGTAAACCCTTGACCTAGATTACCTAGCTCCGAAGCCTATATCCCTGCCTGCTTTGAATGTGTAATGATCCCTAATTTGCAGTTGAGGCGATAAAGGGCTCAGAGAGGTTACGTTATTTGCTCAGCATCTCCTGGCCAGCCAGTCTCAGAGCCAGGTGGGCATGTTGCCCACATCCTCCGGCAAAGGCTACACCGCCTCCCAGTGGCCCCTGCCCCGCACCAGTCCCATCTCCGGCTCTGTCCTGCCTGGAGCCTCTTGGCTCTGAAAACTTGGAGCCCGCAGACTGCTGGGAGAGTTTATCCTTGAATGTGGAGGCTTGCTCTTTGCTTCCTGGATAATAGTTCGGGGTAGCTGCATAACCCTCAGTGACCCGTGGGCAGCTTTCAGCTGTGCAAGGGAGCCTGCCCAGAGGAGTCTATCCCCAGAGGGCAGGGACCCCCGCCTCTCGCCACCCTCCCAGGAAGGCCTGGCCAGACTCGCTCTCTCATAGCTCCCTGATTTCCCAGCAGCAGCACTGAGATAAACAGTTTATTTATTTATTTATTCTGGTTTGGGAGCTGTACCTGGCTGTTGCCCATTCATCACTCCTGGTCAGCTTGGGGGAGCCAGATGGGGTAGCGAGGGATCAAAGGTGGACATCTGCGTGGAAGCAAGTGACTTATTCCTGTACTCTCCCTCCAGCCCAAAGTGGACAGTTTTGTGGACAGCCGAGGGAGAGGCTTGGAAGTGGTTCCTGTGCACTGGTCTTTGCTTGCCCTTAAAATGATCTCCGAAAAAATCCTGTTTTGGTCATTTTACTCACATTCTGTGTTCAAGCCAGACAGCATGTGTGTGTACATCAGCTGTCCTTATCATTTTGCTTTCTTAATTTAAGAAGTTATTTTATTTTTGGTTTTTTGAGCCACACCCACTGGTGCTCAGGGGTTTACTCCCTGCTGGCTCTGCACTAGGGATCACTCCTGGCAGTGCTTCGGGAACCATATAGGATGCCGGAGATCAAACCCCGGTAGCCGCATGCGCAGGCAAATGCCCTACCCACTGTACTATCTCTCCAGACTCTTAATTTTTTTTCAAGTCACAGAACATTTTAAACACGCAGAAGAGAGAAGCGTATAATGAATTTCCAAGAACGCATCGCTCCAGTTTCAACAATTATCAATCTATATTCATAGCACATCTGTTCAATGACGTGGAAGTCGAAACTTTTTTTTTTTGAATCATTCCCCACAGTAGTTCCATGCAGCACACATAGTAATTGCTCATTAAATAAAAAGATTCCAGCTGATTACAAATCTCTTCCTCCCTGGTCTGTGATCCCCAGCTGTGAGATGGGGGAGTGGGGGTACATGATTTATAGAGATGCTCTGTGGGGCTGTGGTCAGAGCCCCCCCTGGCCGCCCCTCATGTGATGGCCTTTGTCACCAGGATGTCCGCAGGCCTGCTGTGAGTCCCTTCTCTGGATACCAGGTGCTGCTTGTAGGGTGTGGGGGAGGGATTGAGTAGAGATACTGTAGCTGTCTTGTTGCTAGAACTTACATTATTGCAGGGGCCCGAGCAATAGCACAGCAGGTAGGGCGTTTGCCTTGCACGCGGCCAATCGGGTTCTCTCCCAGCATCCCATATGGTTCCCGAGCACCGCCAGGAGTAAATCCTGAGTGCAGAGCCAGGAGTAACCTTGAGCATTGCTGGGGTGTGACCCAAAGAAAAAAAAAAAAAAACTTACATTATTGCATTTGGGTATTAATATTCTGGTGGGAAGAATCCAGGCATTTCCAAAATGTGAAAGTGACTTGGCATTGACTAGAACTCCAGCCCGAGGATTCAGC
>JAJIBD010006778.1:0-113902 GCA_021461705.1 Cryptotis parvus | reverse complement strand
TGCCCTGGAGTATTTTTAAATGTGAGAACTGGGCAAGTGACCACCTTGGGACTAACCTCTGACTGCAAGCTCTGATGGGTGCTGTCCCACAGACTGAAGAATCAGGATTGCTTTGAGGGCGTTTTGTTTTGTTTGATTTGGTTTTAGGGACCACACCCAGCAGTGCTCAGGGATCACTCTGGTGGGCCCAGGGGAACCATAAGTGGTGCTGGGACCGAGCTCAGGTTAGACACACGTAAAGCAAGTGCCTGCCTGCTGCCCTACACCCCAGCCCCTGCTTCTGTTTTTCTGCATTTCTGCACCACTTTATTCCAAAAGGATCTGCAGGGAATTAGTGGGTGGTGTTTGCTTTTTGCCTCTGCCCAGGTTGGGGGTCAGGGGTCTCCTCTCCACACTGACAAGGGCTGTGCTCTGGGCACTGGGGTCCCACAGCTCAGGCACCCCTCCTGCCTCCTGCGTCCCTGTGTAAGCCTGCACTTTCCTGTGTCTCCAAGGTACAAGGACCAACAGTCCTGTGAATCAACAACAACCCCAAAATGAACAGCCTTCCTTTTCTTCTTCTGGTGGGAAAGGGGCACTTCTCCAGACAGCCCTCAGAGGGCCCAAGGGCCATTCCCAGGGATATTCCTTTGGGCCATGCTCAGCCCCAGTAGCAGGGAGGGTCACCCAGGGCCCCTCTGGAGGGACTCTAGAGACCACACGGTGGCAGGACTCCAGCCCAGTTCCTCCACAGGCCAGGATGTGCTCCCGCCCTTTGAGGCATCTCCCACGTCCCCCAAGTTTTAAAAAAAGTCTTTTTCAATTGTTTGAGGATAAGGGAAAGTGACTGAGGGTGGTGTGGAAGAGCTCACTGGGCAGGCCCAGGGGATGGAAACCAGGGTCCCATCCTGGCTTACCAGGGGAGGTCAGGCCTGGAGGCAGGTCAGTGCAGTACAGGGCCCGGGGTCAGCACCGGTCCCGGGTGCTGGCTGCCATGAGCGGCCATGAGCAGACAGGGATTGGCCCCTTCAGTGGCTAACAAGACCCTCCCCTTCAGCCATGTGCCTTGTCTGAGCAACTAGTCCCTCGTTCCAGGAACTGGACATCCACACTCACGCTGTTGTAACTGGGCTTCAGCCATTTGGCAAACCAGAAAGGTCGGGGCTGGAGGTAGCAAGCCCCCGCCCGCCTCCCCGGTGCTGGGCACTGCCTGTCCCCAGTGCTGCCTGATGCAGGCTGAGCTGATGCTCCTGTCGGGATCCACATGCACAAGGGCCCTGGGAAACTGAATTAGATTGACAAGCCCCCGGTTGGATTGTCATTTGAAGTGAGTTTGCATTTTTTATTTATTTATTTATTTATTTATTTATTTATTTATTTATTTATTTATTTTGCTTTTTGGGTCACACTCGGCGACTCTCAGGGGTTACTCCTTGGCTCTGCACTCAAGAATTACTCCTGGCGGTGCTCGGGGGACCATATGGGATGCCGGGGGATTGAACCCAGGCCGGCACAGGCCGGCGGCGTGCAAGGCAAACGCCCCTACCCGCTGGGCTATCGCCCCGGCCCCTGAGTTTGCATTTTGTAACGGAGCAGTTGCTGGCAACGGGGCCTTCAGGAGCAGGCATGGGTGTGGGTTGCCGGCTTGGCGAGCAATGGGAAGCCATTAGTCCTGACGCCCCTCTGCCACCCTTCACGGAGCAGGAGCTGCTGACTCCAGAGCAAGAGCCTGGCTGCACAGCAGGAGAAGCGGTGCACGCGTGGGAACCGCCTCACTCTCCCACCCTCCCCACCTCATCACACCTCCAGAGGCGGGATCCCAAGCCTGGTGCAGTTCCGCATCTGTCCCTGGTGCACAGCCCCTAAAGAGCAAACCTAGAACTCTCTCCTGCTTGATAGAGCAGGATAGATAGTTGGAAGCACCTGACACCAGATCATTTCCTGTTAACCTGTCTTGCTGCCCCCAAGGAGCCTGTGACTTGGTTCAGAGAAAACATTAAGTCATGGCGCAAGGATCTAGCCCGGAGTTCAGAAGAGGCAGGACAGGGATGGCTCCCGGCGCCAGCTGCAGGTCTCAGTGCAGGGAAGTCTGGAAGGGCTCTGTGGAGGGGGGGTGGGCCCAGGACCCCACACAGCAGAGTCCGGGAGGTCAGAATATGCATTGTCCAGAGGGCAGCGAGTGGAGCCAGTCTTCTGCTGGGACTTGGAAAGTGTGAAGGCAGAGATGAGCAAGACCCGGCAGCCAGGCTCGAGCGGCGGGAGGGGACGCAGAGACCAGGACGCAGACTCCAACTTGGGTTTCTCCAACTCAGTCCTTTGCGCCCCTGTGCTCATGTACCCACAGTCAGCTGAGGGGTCTCCTGGAGCCAGAGCTGTGCAGGGCACAGAGCGGGCAGTGTCCAGCTGACCCAGCCCCGGTCTGGAGAGTTCCTCCACTCACCCCCACCGCAGCCAGCCCACCCCTGCAGCTACAGACAGACCCCTGGCCTGTCTCTGGACTATGCAGGATCTTCTCTCACTTCCAGCCTGGGCTTTGCACCAGCACCCCGGAGCTCGTTGGTGTCCTTGGAGCAGCCCCGGGAGGGGGGGGGCGCCAGCAGCTCTGCCCGTGTAAGGAACAGGCTTGCAGAACTCGACCTTGGTTCCCACATTTTGTCAGGGCAGACGGGCCAGGTCTGTCTGACTCACCTCCCGCCTGGCCCCGACTCTCCCTGCCCCTTGGGGACTCTGCTTGAGTCCCTTTCACCTTCCAGCCCAAGTGCTGACCTGGGCTATTCAGCTATTGAAAGGTCAGTCCATGCCTGAAGTCCCCATTTCGTGGCCAACTGGTCGCAAGAACTCCAGGGAGAGGCAGAGGTTTTAGGGGTGTGGTCAGCCCACTGTGGTCCCCCCACTTCTCTAACCCAGAATAAGCTTCCTGGTAGGGAGCACTCTGGTGGCCCCTGCAGGATTAATGGGCACCGCAGCCCCACCTTGTGGGCACTTCCAGCATTGCACACTTAGTGGGCGGGGGCCGATGGACAGGCTCTCAGGCCTGAGGCTTTCTGGCTGCCCTAAGGACACAGTCATGTCAGTCACCTTTCACTGGAAAATCCAAACGGAATGGCCTGACAGAGAATTTCTTTCGTTGGGTTGGCTTTGGTCGTTAGGGCCACACCGATGGTGCCCAGGGCTTCTTCCAGCACACACACCGATGCTGGCACTGAACCTAGGCCTCAGACTGCAAAGCCAGTGCACCAGCCCTTGCAGCCACCTCCCTACCTCCACAGAGAATTTCTGCTTTCTTTTTTCTTTTATTTATTTTTTTTTCTGCTTTTTTGGGTCACACCCGCAATGCTCAGGGGTTTCTCCCGCTCTGCACTCAGGAATTACTCCCGGCCGGTGCTTGGGGGACCATATGGGATGCCGGGGATCGAACCCGGGCCGGCATGGGCCAGCCGTGCAAGGCAAACGCCCTACCTGCTGGGCTATTGCTCCGGCCTCCTGTTCTCTTTTTCTTACTGTCAGTAAGATGGTTCCAATAGTGTTAACATTTATGGTATCTGTGTTCAAAGTTACCCCCAATCACTGTCTGTCTGTATCACTGTCTTCCCGTTCATCATCGATTTGCTCGAGCAGGCACCAGTAACATCTCCATATGACCTGTCTCATGCTAGTAGAGCCCAAGGGCACCTGCTTGCTCCAGGAACATAAAGAGCCTCAAAGCATTCCATCAGGTCATGGGAATGAGGACTATAATTGTTACTGGTATTTGGCATATCAAACACAGGTAGCTTGCCAGGCTCTGCCGTGCAGGTGGCATACTCTTGTAGTCACCTCTGATCTCCAGCATTTATTGATGAACCGCGGGCTACTTGTGATCAGTTCTTCTTTATGGTCTCTGTGTATAAAGTTACTCCCAATAGTGTTAGCACATTCATGGTCTCCGTGGTACAAAGTTGCCCCACCTTCATGACCACTAAAATACCCAAGACCATCCACCACTGTAATGTATTGCTGTTATCCGCAGCCCGACCACCATCGGAGTGCCAGGGATGCCACTACCATCACCCGTGCTCTTTCCCTTTGGAAGGAATTCTGTCCTTCACAGCCCTGATAAGCCCTTCCATCTCTCTCAAGTGGGCAGGAATTTCTGGCAGGGCCCCTGGACCTCCTAAGTGCTGACTCCTCTGGAGTCCTGGAAATAAGATTTTAAAAAACAGATAGATAAAAATAGAGCTCCTGGAAGCCAGAGCGATGGCACAGGGCATTTGCCTTGCACACAGCCAACCTGGGTTCGATCCCCGCATCCCACCTGGTCCCCTGAGCACCACCAGGAGTAATTCCTGGGCGAAGAGCCAGGAGTAACCCCTGAGTGTCGCTGGGTGTGACCTCAAAAGAAAAAAATAGATCTCCTTGGGCTGGAAAGATAGTACAGCTACTAGGGCACTTGCCTTGATTGTGTGCAACCCAAGTTCAATTCCAGCATCCCTGAGCCCTGCCAGGAATAATTCCTGAGTGGAGAGCCAGGAGTAAGCCCTGAGCATTGCTGCATGTGGTTCAAAAAACCAAACAAAACAGGGGCCAGAGCAATAGCCCAGCGGGTAGGGGCGTTTGCCTTTCACGCGGCCGGCCCAGGCCCGCCGGGTTTAATCCCTGGCATCCCATATGGTCCCCCAGAGCACCGCCAGGAGTAATTCCTGAGTGCAGAGCCAGGAGTAACCCCTGAGCATCGCGGGTGTGACCCAAAAAGAAAAAAAACCAGAAATAGAACCCCTAAGTAGCCCTGCGACCACAGGCCTAGCACCAAGCAGATGATGCAGCTGACCCAGACTCACAGGCCCCTGAGCATTGCTTCCCCACACCCAAACATGAAAAGGGAAAGAAATAGAATTCCAGAATTGTGGGATTTTTAAAAATATTTTTGCAGGAGAAGCCTCCTCTCCAGTTTCATTCCCAGCGCTGTGAACTTTGACCGGCCTTCCTTCCTGCCCTTGCTTTTTGCTAGATAAAACCAAGGCTGGAGCTGCCCAGGTGTCTTGACACCCCTCAGCCCCTGAGTCCCTAAACCTGCATTGAGCCGGAAGTTGTTTCTGAGCTGTCATGCAGAATGTCACGTCCTATCAGCTGAAATGGGGAAACCGACAGTCCCTGCATCAGCCCCTGTTCTCGGCTCCTGCCCACTGGGTGGGACGGATACCCACCCGGGAAACAGCCACCAGTGACTGAAGCCAGACTGACTTTATCCCTCCCTCCTTCCCCACCCCACCCTTTGCCGTGTGGCAGGGAGGCAGGCGGGCAGATTAATTTCCAGGACCCCTGGAGCCTACCCACTCTGCATGACCAGATTAAAGAGCTGCAGTCTAAGAGGGAAATGAAAGCCTCCTTGTTCCCTAAAGAATCTGTCCTGGAGAAATCACCCAGTGAGCTGGGCACTGACTTAATGTGCAATAGGCCCAGCCCCCAACCTCAGGGTCCTCCAAACATTGCCGGCAGTGACCCCTGAGCTGGGCCTTAAGCTGGGAGTAGCTCCTCAGACCACCAGAGCTCAGAAACAAACCAAAATAAGCAAAAGATTTTATTCCAAATCCTTGGACTACATCCAGACAGGCTCCTTGAAACAGTTCACTGCAGTGTGAACTTCATTTCACTGAGGGCCTTCTCTGGCTCCGTGTGTGTGTGTGTGTGTGTGTGTGTGTGTGTGTGTGTGTGTGTGTGTGTGTGTGTGTGAACAGATTTGGATTCTGTTTTTGTTGGATGCAGTTCCTATCATTTTGTGCAAGCTCTGTTTTCTGATCCCTCAGTCAGAATATTATTTTCTTCCCCGCTTTCCACCTTATCGCTTCCTGCATACACGACCCCCTGGCAGGCGGGAAGAGGGAAAGAAATTGTTTTGGCTTTGCAAGCCTGAGTTCCTTGGGTCTTTGGCACCGGGAGAATCTCATTATTGACAGCACGATAGGCTTGTGGACTGTGTGACATTGCCTTTGGAGCCATTTGATAGATTTCTGTATAACTCTGAGAGTTTTCAAATACCTGGCAAGTTCTGCCCGGATCTCCCTTGCTTTAAGAAAGCCCACTATGGGGCCGGAGTGACAATATAGCAGGTAGGGTTCCTGCCTTGCATGTGGCTGACCCGGGTTCAGTCCCCAGCACTCCGCATGGTCCCACGAGCCCCACCAAGAGTGATCCCTGAGTGAAGATCCAGGAGTGAGCCCTGAGCACCACCAGGTGTGACCCAAAAACTGGGAGTGGGTGGGTGTGTCGCTGAACAGAAAAGACAAAATGCCAAAGGCGTTGCTGGGAGTGGCTGGTCCCATGGGCAAAGGACCCCCAGTGCAAGCAGAAATAGTCTCTTCAGGGCTTTCTGAAAGAACTGGTTATCCTGGGTAGAGTCTCAGAATGTTTATTTTTCCCAAAGTCAGTGTAGACACCATGACCGAATCCGGGACTGTAAGCAGAAGGTGGCTGCATGGAAAAGCTGCACTGATCGCAGCTTTTTGGGTTTTGGAAAGGGATATGGGGGTTAGTCCACACTGGGCTCAGGGACCACCTATTCCTGGCCCTGTACTGATGGAGCACTCCTGGGTGCTCCTCAGGGTACCATATGTGTTTCGGGGTCAGCCATGACACAAGGTATGCCCTGCCCACTATACTGTCTCTCCTGGTCCCCATTCTCAGCTTACAACACTCCAGAGAGTGTTGGAGTGTTGTGGTTGTCCAGAAATCTCACATAAACAGCAGAGAGCAGGGTAGGGGCAGCTGACTGGGGATCAACTAAGTGCATCTCAATTCTGGTGTGTGTGTGTGTGTGTGTGTGTGTGTGTGTGTGTGTGTGTGTGTGACGCTGGGATTGATCCGTGTCTCCTGCGTGCAAGGCACATGCTTCACCCCTAAGTTTCAGCCCCAGCCCCAGCCTGATTGATCCAAAATTTTTGATTGATGAAAAGAATGAGGTTCCTCACACAGGAGTGAATGTACTTGATGCTGCTACACTAAGCCTGTAAGAGCCTGACAGTACGTTGTGGTCTGTATTCTATCAGAATTAAATATTTTTATTAGGAAGGGCCAGAGAGTAATACACTGGGTAAGGCACTTGCCTTGCCCATAGCCAACCCTATTTTGATCCCCAATGTTGTTTACAGTCCCCCCAGCACTGTCAAGAGTGATTTCCTGAGCACAGACATAGGAGTAAGCCGTGAGCACAGCTGAATGTGCCAGCATGCACCCAAATGACCAGTGATGTAGCTTAGTGTTAGAGCACTCTTTGCATTGTGTCACATGCTGGGTTGGATAGGAAGGAAGGGAGGAAGAGAGGGAGAGAAGAAGAGAGGGGGGAAAAGGAGGGAGGGAGGCAGGGAGAGGGAGGGAGGGAGGGAGGGAGGAAGGAAGGAAGGAAGCAAGGAAGGAAGCAAGGAAGGAAGATTTTATGTTTGTTTAATGTAAGTAAATGAGGAAGTGCTTGCCAACAGTTTGTAGCTCTCCAGCTGCTGCTTTGCAGAAGCTTTGCCCTGAAAGGGATTGAGGTTACCATCCCCATGAGCAAACCTCATCAGTACTGCAGGCTGCTACTGCCTCTTTTACTGCAGAAAAAACAACAAGATGTCTTGCTCGTGCCTGAGAGAGACATCAGGAATCACACTCGTGGCCTCACCCTTATCTGCTTAGCCAATCCAGCCTCCACTGCGTAATTCTTAAACGGTCCAAGGTTTTTACCTCTGATGGTGAACATGGCTTTAGCATGAAGTCATCATTGCCTTAGTCCCGCAGAAGAGTCAGCCTGTCCTGTGGCGCTTTGAAGCCTGACATCTGCTTCTCTCTCTTGTGAAAGTCCTAGGTGGCATGTGGGCTGCCTCGGTGGCCACCTTCATCAGTAATCTGGGGAGACCTGCTGTCATTTCCACTTCAGTACTATGGCTTCACTTTGTATTTCTGGTGGTGGTGATGGTGGATTTTGTTGTGTTTTTTTTTTAAATCCCTTTAATTCAGAATTAGAACTGGATGAGGGGCCACTGCTTAATATAGTCAAAGTGAATTATTAGTAGCATCCAGTGAGTTGTTGGTTAATAGAGGCACTGAACCCAATCAGCTGTGCCCGTCCTGATGACCACGAGAAAGACCATGTGTGCCTTAGACACCTGCCTTCCGTATATGACCACAAAAGCTCCAAGACTCACTGATAAATTCACAAGGAAGGGTAGGGCTCTTGCCTCGCCCACTGTCTACCTGCTTTGATCCCGGCACTCCATATGATCCCCTGAGTCCTTCCAGGGGTGATCCTGAGTGCAGAGCCAAGAGTAAGCCCTGACCATTGCTGGGTGTGTTCTTCCCCAAAAAATAAAATAAATTTTCAACAAGAGTTACTGGTTACAATAAGGAGTATATACAAATTTTGTTTCTGCAGCCAAAAAAAAAAAAAAAAAAGGAGAGGATGGTCTTCTCATACTAGTTATTATTGAAATGTTAAGTTCTGGTGTCTTTTGTTCACCTTGATAAGTGGGGGGCCTTATGCTCCAACTTCACGCCCTGAGAATGAGTGTGTCTATGTCCATAGAAGGACCCTGTGCTAAGAGCCGTGCCTGGTGCACCTGTTTCCCACAAGGCCAGAGCTTGTCATTTGATTCTGGAGTAGAGTCTTGGCAGTTTGGTTTTTTCCCCTCTTCTTCCTATGTCAGGTTTCTCCTCCCAGCCATCCCCCTGTCCTGGAGAGGGGAAAGGGTAGAACCCCGGGCTCATCCATGCGAAGTCACCATCTGAAAACCAAGAGACAGGAGGGCAAGTGAGGCATTGCCAGTTGGGCTCCGGGTAGGTTGTATGAGTTGTTTGGGTGCCACTGGTATGGCACCTGCTTGGGCGCCATTTGTATGAATTCTGGGGTGTCTCTGTTTGGACACCATTTATATGAGTCAGAGCCCCCATCTGGCAGTGACCAGGGTCCAGGCTGATGACTGTCCCCCATCCCAGCCAATGGATGAAGGAATGGGGCCTCAGACTGGTAACCAATGGCAGTTTATTCAAATTAACCCATTATAGAGAAATCCTGAAGATTATTATAGAGAAATCCTGAGGGGCTGGGGGACAGCAATTGCACATAGGTGTGGCTAAGTGTTAACAATGAACAGATGTAAAGCCCCTCCTTCAGGGGAAATCCTCCTAGGAGATACACTCAAGGACGGAATTCCATCTAGAGCACTCCAGATTCCTTCCAAGAGATCCGCCCATGGGTGGCATAACATCTAGGGGCATATTGTTTTCTCCTTTCCTTTGCTAATAATCCATTAAACAATTATATTATATTTACTTCTTAATAATATTTCTAGTCATGGGGCCAGAGCGATAGTCCAGCGGGTAGGGTGTTTGCCTTACATGCTGCCGACCCAGGTTTGATCCCCAGCATCCCATATGGTCTCCCAAGCACTGCCAGGGGTAATTCCTGAGTGCAGAGCCAGGAGTAAAGGAGTAACCCCTGAGTATTTCTGGGTGTGACCCAAAACCATATATATATATATGTGTGTGTGTGTGTGTGTGTGTGTGTGTGTGTGTGTGTGTGTGTGTGTGTGTGTGTGTGTGTGAATTTGTATAATTACAATAAGAGATACAAGCTTTTATTTATACCCTGGATTAAACTTAAATGGCCTCTCTTAACTCATGGTAAAAGGTAGCTTCTCCTGGGGACATCTTGCTGTATATACACCAGACTACAGTCCTCAGGCCAGATTTGTTTTTCCTAACCCCAACAGGGTCCTCGTTCAGTTACTTCTTTTTGGGTCATGTCTAAATTTGTTCCATGGCTGCTCCCTTAACTCATGCTGCTTCTTATGACCCTTAGGCTGTCCATTGTCAAAGCCAGGGTAGCTTATGGCTTGCCTCAGGACCATCTAAGTCCCTTACCTTTTGAGGTGTAGGGAACTAAGGCCAAGCTAAAGGCAGCTGAGGCTTAAGTCAAGTAAATATGACAGATGCCCAGGAATAAATATTATTCAGAGTCAGTTAACTCCCATATTACAAAAGCATAGCATTGACTATATTCCTGTGCCTATACAAAATGGACATTGCTCTAAAATTAAAGTATGCAAATGACATAAAGGAAAGAGAAAAACAACATTTCTCTTGCATATACAAAATCTAGAGCCATCAGAAGGTTTGACTTTTATGTTACCATATCTGATTTGGAGGTATTTGTTACTGACAGGGGAGAAGAACACAAAGGAGAGGTTTAAGATAAACACAGAGGGTTGGGCATGCCCCTGTGGGATTGGGCGTGCCTCAAAGCACCGTGGTGGGTGTTATTTAACCTAAGCACCCTGCGGGAGGAGGAAAAAACCCAACGTTAAATCTACAATGCGTGGAACTATAATCCAACAGTGGGTAACAGTGCTGGCAGCCTGGCATCACTCTGTTGGAGGAGGTTCAACTTCTAGTGTCAGTTCACGGTCACAGCTTCCAGGATCTTCAGAGTTTGGGGAGAGAGTGGGGCAGATAGCATCACAGATTCTGTACTACCACTATTGACCACAAGGGGTTCCCCGCACTCCAAGAGTCTGCACCCAGGCCTTGACAGTGAGCAGTGACTTAAAGGAGTTTCTCAACCAGAGGCCATTTGCAGGCCCTGCCCCCGTGGGTCCCCAGGATATTTCAAGGGAGCACAGGCGCAAGTCACATAAACAAGGGCAGGTCATGGAACAAGACTAGGGGCCCCAAGCAGTAGGACAGGGAAGTCATTGGAAGGAAGGTCAGAAGGGAGCCACGTGGGGTGAGAGGAATGTCGACAAACACAGCCTGGGAACCGAGTGTTTGCCTTGCACTTGGGTTGCACACTTGGGTTGTCTTGCATACTTGGGTTGTTTGCCTTGCACACTTGATGACTTGGGTTCGATCCCCTAGCATCTCATAGGTCCGCCAAGCACCGCCAGGAGTGGTTCTGAGTGCAAAGCCAGGAGTAACCCCTGAGCATTGCCAGGTGTGGCCCAAAACAAAACAAACAAAAGCCAACCAAATATACTAGAGAAACACAGCCTTAGAGAACCCCTGGGCTCCTTGGAGGGGTCCTGGGTTACCATGTGTTTGGCACTGGGGGAGCAATGATCATACCAGCTCTGTACCTGTCATTTCTGCAAACACCGGAGGCCCCTGGGACCCTGCCAGCAGTTCCCCAGACTGGGTTTTGGCCCCAACCTGAGCCTCACTACCTGTGTGTCCCAAGGCATGTCCCAGCCCTGCTGAGACTCAGTTTCCCCATCTGCCAAGAGAAGGAGTTGAGCCAGGTCTCCTGAAAGAGCCTCTCATCAGGGATGCCACATGCAAAGCTCAGGCTCCAGCCCTTTGACCAGGCCCCACGCCTCTCCTTCAGGTCTTTATTGGGTACCACACACCTCCCAAGAAGTTTTTTTTAATTTGGTTTGGTTTTTGTTTGGGGGCCACACCCAGCACTGCGCATACATTACTCCTGGCTCTGCGCTCAGGAATCACTCCTGGTGGGCTCGGGGTCATATAGGATGCTGGGGATTGAGCCCGGCAAATGCCCTCCCCGCTGTAATCATCGCTCAGTCCTCCCCAAGCAGTTCTGAGCCTTGTTGTGCAGCAGTAAGTGAGGCTGCCTGCATGCACCCCCGCCCACCATGAATCAGAGTGATCGGCAATACAGGACAGGAGGGTGCAGTAAGGCCCAGGGGGCATTGATGGAGAGGTGGCCCGTGAACTTTTCCAATCTATAACAGGCTGCTTGGGTACCTCTGTCCAGTCTGCAGCCAGAGGAGAGAAAGGCCACTGCCCAGTGTTCACATTAAGGGACAAAGAACCACACGTGAACCGCCCCAGCTTAGAACTTGTTGCACCTTTTGATCACTGTGGCCAAGAGTGTCTCCTGCCATCCCGGGCCCATCCCCTTGCCCCACCGTCCCCTCACTCCCCCCCTTCCCAGCTCATTGCACAGGGCTCTGCAGCTCCAGAGAAGAAGGCACTACCCGCTAGCTGTTGGTGCACCTGGTGACCCAGAGCCCAGCAGTCCTTCTAATGACAGGGGTCCCCTCCGAGTCTGTGGCCTGTTGTGAGCTTTGTGGAGAAGTACTCGACCCCCCCCACCTCCGAGGTGTTGCACGTGTGGCTTCTGTGCCCGACTGTGTTTACTGGTGGCAGACAGGAGACAGGCTTGTCTACACCCAGGGCTCTGCCCCGTGGGCCCTGGTTGGTTGATGGTCTGACATAGAAAGAGACGGGGGCCCTGGGACGAACCCAGAGCCACAGCAGAGCCTGGCAAGCTACCTATGCTGTATTCAATATGCCAAAAACAGTAACAATAATGGACCTCATTCCCAATGAATGGAGACATTACTGGCACCTGCTCGAGCAAATCAATGATCAACGGAAAGACAAGTGACAAGTGACTCAACCCCCTGGCTCAGGCCGGAGTCTTACACACGGTGGGATCTTGAAAATGTCTTTGGTGTCTCATGATTCTGAGATAGGGCCACGATGCTCAGCATGACTAGATCAGCCACTGGAAAGGCCTGAGTCAGGTCAAGAACTCAGCCAGTTGGAGCCTTTTCCTTTTTCCGTGTGTGTGTGTGTCTGTGTCTGTGTGTATCTGTGTGTCTGTGTGTCCGTCTGTGTATCTGTGTGTTTGTGTCTGTGTGTCTGTGTGTCCATCTGTGTATCTGTGTGTTTGTGTCTGTGTGTCTGTATATGCCAGTGTCTGTGTGTCTATATCTGTGTGTCTGTCTGTGTGCCTGTGTCTACATGTGTGTCTGTGTCAGTGTGTGACATCGGCTCCTTGACCATGGTTGGGACGTTCCCCTGCCTTCCCTTCAGAACCTGCTGTGAGGGAGCTGCTGAGCCCACTCTGTCCTCTCTGTCCTCTCCCCAGATTGCCAAGGGATCATTGAGGACGTGGTCCTGCTGGGCGCCCCGTGGAGGGAGAAGCCAAGTACTGGGAGCCTTTCAGGAAAGTGGTGTCCGGGAGGATCGTCAATGGCTACTGCAGGTAACTAGGGCCAGCCCTGTGCTGGAGACCCTCAGGATCAAATCCTAGCCCCTGTCCTGGAGGATCCTGAAAGCCAGTGGGACACCGGTCCTGCTAGAAGGCCTGGCCGAGTGGCCTGCACTGGAAGCAACCATCTCCAGAGTCTGATGGCCAATGTGGCAGGCTTGAGAGCGGCTGACCGGAAAATAGGCGAATATAGGCCCAGATCTCATGGGAGCAGGCTGTAGGACCGAAGAGCAAAGACTGGGGCCAGAGCAATAACTCAGCGGGTAGGGTGTTTGCCTTGCAAGCGGCCAACCCGGGTTCAACTCTCCGGCATCCCATATGGTCCCCGAGCACCACCAATTACTCAGGAGTCATTCCTGAGTACAGAGCCAGGAGTAACCCCCTGAGCATTGCCGGGTCAGGGAAGAAGGAAGGAAGGAAGGGAAGGAAGGAAGGAAGGAAGGAAGGAAGGAAGGAAGGAAGGAAGGAAGGAAGGAAGGAAGGAAGAAGGAAGGAAGGAAGGAAGGAAGGAAGGAAGGAAGGAAGGAAGGAAGGAAGGAAGGAAGGAAGGAAGGAAGGAAGGAAGGAAGGAAGGAGGAAGGAAGGAAAGGAAGGAAGGAAGGAAGAAGGAAGGAAAGGAAGGAAGGAAGGAAGGAAGGGAAAGGAAGGAAGGAAGGAAGGAAGGAAGGAAGGAAGAAAGGAAGGAAGGAAGGAAGGAAGGAAGGAAGGAAGGAAGGAAGGAAGGAAGGAAGGAAGGAAGGAAGGAAAGGAAGGAAGGGAAGGAAGGAAGGAAGGAAGGAAGGAAGGAAGGAAGGAAGGAAGGAAGGAAGGAAGGAAGGAAGGAAGGAAGGAGAGATGGAGCCACGGATCTCAGGGTGGTTCTCAGTGTGGGTGTCTGCAGTCTCCCGACAGGCGAGGGCCCAGCCCAGGAGTCCATTCTACAGAGCATGGTGGTCCCCACCCTGCTGCCTGCCCCCTATCCCTGGAGAGCTGCACCCTCGGCCAGGCAGGCACAGCTATCCTGAGTCCTGTGGGGACGTGGCCACACTCACTGGGCCATCCCACTGTGTGAGGCCACCGTGGTCCCGGTGCTGCTCCCGTCTGCAGGCCTAGCCACCTCCCAGGACCCCGGGCTGACCCCACCGCCCATCCCACAGGGGCGACTGGCTGCTGAGCTTCGTGTACCGCGCGTCGTCCGTGCAGCTCAGCGTGGCCGGCCTGCAGCCTGTGCAGCTCCAGGACCGGAGGGTGGAGAACGTGGACCTGTCCTCAGTGGTGAGTGTCCCTGGGCCCTGCGGGGGTGGGGGAGGCACTTCCTGCATGTCCAGGACGCCATGTTCAGGGACACCAGCACGCTCCAACACCTCCCCACTGCACTTCCACAGATGGAGAGAGGCTGGGTGCTGGGAGGGCCGCGGGCTCTGTGCCACTTTGTGCTCTGGGGCTTTGAACATCGGAGACGATCATGCACACAGTATTGAGTCTCACACAGCATCAGGGTGGTGTGGGGGCTTAGCCAGCTCCTGTCACAGCCCTCACACAGCCTGCATGGGCTGTCCCCTTCCCCAGATGACCAGTTAGGACATTGTCTCTCCCGGAGCTCACAGGTGGAGAGGGACCGGTCTAGCCCACAGCAGAAGCCCTGGTGTCAGCCATGAGCAGGAGGGAGAGCTGGGTTTCGAGTTTCTCAGACCATGTGGGGGTCACACCCAGCCTGTGTCCACCCAGACTGTGCCCACCCAGCCTATGTCCAGCCCACTCCAGCCTATGTCCAGCCCGTTCGGCCCGTGTCAGCCGCCCAGCCCGTGTCCAGCCCACCCCGGCCCGTGTCCAGTCCAGCCTGTGTGTAGTCTACCCAGCCTCTCCAGCCTTTTTGCCTTTTGGGGGCACTTCCTCCTGCCCCTCCATCCTCTTCTCTCTTTCTGTTGTGTGATGACCAGATGTCACTCCAGGGCTCGCAGAGGGCGCCCCATTGGTTGTTTAGCTGCCGCCAGTGCCCTTGTGGGGCTGTGTCCTTTTATCACAGTGCTTACGTGTGCCTGACTCTGGGGCATCCGAGAGGGCACCCTGTGTTGGGGTGCTGGTGACCCAAAGAGATCACACTCCAGGCATCCAGGTCGTGCCAGGGATCTAACCTGCAGCTCTAGCCACTGGGCTTCCCTTGAGAGGTCCCAGAACCCTGGAAACATGGGCCACTGCTCCAGCCCCTGGATGGACCTGGAGGGACAAGCGCTGCTTTCAGCTGCTTTCAGCTGGGAACCCAGCCCCTGTGTGGGTCTGTGTGACACTCTCTGGGCCTTGCTTTCCTCTCTGAACCAGGAAGTCACCTCTGCTTGAGACAGAGGAGAGTAGCACTCCTCCCCTCCTCTCTCCTCTCCCGCCCCCTCAGCGTTCTTCCCAGCACTTGCCTAATAATAGCTCTTTATCCCATTAGGAGCTCTTGTGAGAAGCAGTAATTAGCTGCGGTTAGCACCGCCTCCGTGCCGCCCCTCCTGCTTTCCCTGAAAAGCCTCGCAGCCCGAGAGGCTGCCGGCACAGGAGCCTCCATCTCAGCTGAGTGGGAGCATGAGGCTCCCCTGTGCCTGCTCTCGCTGGGCCCCCATAGAGGGCGCTGAGACTTGTCCCAGTCTCGCTGGGGTGAATGGAGCCAGCAAAGCCCAGGCTGCCTTCTTGCCTTCCTTCTTCCTTGGGGACTGAGGGGCAGCGGGTGGGTGGGGACCCTGCCTCCTGGGGGGTGAGGTCCTGAGCCTATCTGGGTTAACCTCTGTGACCCCAAGGAAAGGCCAGCAAGTTAACTGAGGGTTGGCAAATGGGTTGACCTGTGTGGGCATGACCCAGAGTCCTGCCGTCGTACACACACACACACACACACACACACACACACACACGCACGCACACTGTGGTTTTCTGCCATGGCGCCACAGCGCCCCACTGTGCAGGTGTAGAGACTAAGGCTAAAGAAAGTGAGGGACATCTAAGAGGTCAAAGGACAATTTTCTTATTTGTCCTTGTGGGTCTGGGCTTCCACTAGCTGGAACACAACAGCCATTCTGGGCCCTTTAATTGGCCCAGCTCTCTACCCTGAACCTACCTTCTAAGGAAATGAAGGGAACGGTGTCTCTGTGCTAGATGCTCTGTTTGTGGTTGGCATGTAGAAGTGTTGAGCCAGCCCCCTGAGGTGGCCATCACAAACTGGGTAATGTGCTTTGGGCTGGCTCTGGAACGTTATCGTAACAGCAGTCCTGAGCGCCAGCCAAGGGCCAGGCCCTGGGACTCCTTAGCAGGCAGGGAGGTAAATGTCATGACCCTTAGCACCTTACAGACAGGGGTGCTGAGTCTCCAGCTCTTGTAAGACGACTCCCCCATTTACAGCAGTGAGGGGACACCACTGAGGCTGGACCCCGGTTCTTCCCTTTGCAGGGTAACTGTTTATCTGCACCTGCTGTGTACAATCATGCTGGGCCTGAACCCCATCTCTGACCGGGGTCTACTCCTGCCCCCCTGTGAACCCCCCACCTGCCCAGCCCCACACATATCCTGGCGAACACATGAAGAACCTAGGTAAAGAAAGGAACAAGCAGATAGGGCCAGAGCAGGTAGATCACTTGCCTTGCATGCAGCTGACACAGCAGCCCATGTTTCTGGAGTCCACCCAGAGTAATTCCTGAGGGCAGGGCCAGGAGTAACCCCTGAGCACCTCTGGGTGTGACCTGAAAATAAGACTCAGGTCTAAGGCCTGGAAGATGTCCCAAAGGGCTGGGTGCAGAGGCCCTGAATTTAGTTCCTGGCATCATCTAGACCCCCAAGGACCACCAGAGTGACCCCTACTGCAGTCCTGTATCACTGGTCCCCAGCATCGAACCATCGCCTACACAGCTGAGCCAAGTATCGTTGGGAGTCGCCCCAAGATTCCTGGAGTATTGTTTAGGTGTTCCCAAATGCCCCAAAAAAGTCAAGTTCATATATCAGAGGCCCGGCTGAAATGCCTTAAAACACAAGAGCTGGTTATGTCATTTAAGACACTGACATTGGGCTGGAAAGATAATACAGTGGGAAGGGCATTTGCCGCTTTGCAGCTGACCCTAGTTCGATCTCCGCGTCCCATATGGTCCCCAAGCACTGCCAGGAGAAATTCCTGAGTGCAGAGCCAGGAGTAAACCCTGAGCATCGCCAGGTGTGACCCCCAAAAAAAAAAAACTTCATTTTCTTAATTATGAAGAGATAATTCGTGCTTTGCATGCTGAAAACCCACACTTGATCCCTGAAACTGCATGGTCCGCCAGTGACTCCTTGAGCATAGAGCCTGACCATTGCCAAGAGTGACCCCAAAATAAACCCAAAATGTCCAGAATAACAGCTCAAGGGATGGCATGGTGAAAAAAAAGGATGGCATGGTGGCTCCAAAGACTTTAAGGACCGAATTTCATCTGCTTGCTGTTTTGCTATCCTTAGTTGACCAACTCATGACCTAGAATAGTTGCTGAAGTTCAGGCCATCACATCTGAAAGAGGAAATAGGGGGAGAAAACCCTCCTCTGATGACTATCATATGGCGCCTCTGCTTTATCTCACCAAAACTTCGTCGTACTGTACTTAACTATATGGGGGGCCTGGAGAATATCCCCCGATGGCTACTGGTGGTCTTATGAGTAAAGAAGCAGGGGAGAGTGGATCATCGAAGGTCCCATGCGGTCTGCGCCATCAGCTCTGTGTCAGAGCTCTGCTTTCAGTTTGGGGGAACTTCCCTGGGGGAGCCTTTATAGCAGGCCCGTGATTTAGCTACTGAATTATCCCCATTTGACAGCTGAGGCAAACGGAGGTCAAAGGGGAAAAGGCCAACATCCCCCAGTGCTGCACGGCCAAGCCCTGCCCCCCACATTCAGCTGCAGAGAGAGAATAGAAACTTCCCATCAGGAGCTTCCTACCACACCCAGAGAATTCAGATGCTGCAGAGAAACTCACTTCCTCTATATTTGGTCGAGTCTAGGCTGCCTTGAAGCTTCCACCCACGTGCGCATCAGAAGGACACTGGGCCTGGGCAGCTCAGGGTGCGGAGGGAGAAGATGAGGTCCAAGAGTTTAGCCTGGGGCTCCCGGGGAGGGGCTGGGCTGGACCTACCCCACACGGTCCTCACTCACTGTTCTCCTGCAGGTCAGCGGCCACTTGGATTATGCCAAGCAGATGGACGTCATCCTGAAGGCCGTGGGCATCCACACCAAGCCGGGCTGGGACGAGAAGGGGCTGCTGCTGGCCCCAGGCAGCCTGCCCCAAGAGCAGTCCCCCAGGCAGCATCCACCTCCTCCTCAAGCGAGACCTCAGCCCCGAGTCTCCCACCTGAACACCACCCCCCAGAGGGGCTGTGTCCACTGACACAAGCCCGGCCCAAATGTCCGCAGAATCGGATCCATCGGAAGAGGCGTCTCTGCCTGTCACTGCCAGCCCTACAGCCCGCCCACAGATCTGCAGCCACGGGATGAACTCCAACCCTCTGGGCTGCCCTGACTGTGCCAGCCAGAGCCAGGGGCCCAGCGCTGGACAGGACTGACCCCAGCAGGGCACTTGAACATTGTCCCCAGACATCCAGGGCACGCTCCTGCCTCCTTCCTCAGGCTCCCACAGACCTCAACCGACCCTCCAAGAGGGGGAGCAGAGGGATTGAAATGGAAGGAAGAGGGGGATGGGGGAAGGCAGTGCTCCCTCCTGGGCCTGCGGCCGAGAGCCCGGCTAAGTCACTGTAGAGCCCCAAGACTCTACCAGCCACAGGGACCCCCTGGGGCCCAATCCCCTCCCCCATCTCCCCCGCCCTCCGGAGCCTTGGCAGCGCAGGTGTGTCTTCCTGCTTGTCTGACTACCCCAGAGGCACCACCGCTGCACGCCATGCAGGGATGAGGGGAACGGGCGCTTCCTCGCCCTCCCTGGGACATCTACTCCTGATCCACCATGAACCGTCCACAGAGGCACAGCTCAGGGATGGGGAGGCACACAGACCTGATGGAAGGAAGCCCCTCACGGAGTGCCTGGAACCAAGCCTGATGACTGGGCAGAATGACTGTGCAGACAGGTGGGAACTGGGCCTGGTAGCAAGAATGAACTTTCCTGGGAAGGCGTTGCTGCCTCAGGAACAGGCCTGTCTGGGCCCTTGCTCAAGTGCTTGCTTGGGCTGTCCCAGGGGACCCTCCCAACACCCATCAGACAGGCAGTGACTATCGTGGCTTTATACTCAAGGTCACTGAGCCCAGAGAAGTGAGGGGATCTCATGATCATGCAGATGGGTCTGTCTCAGGCACCAGCAAGACACCAAGCCCACCCCCGCTGCCACCTTCCTCGGGAGAATCTTCCCCGTCTGCCTGCGTCGTATCCCAGGAAGCGGGGCAGAGGGAATTCTCCCGGCTGTGCAGATGCACAAGACCCAGAGAGAGAATGTCCTTAAAGAAAAGGCCTGGGAGAGGTGGGAGGAGCAGCGGAGTATGAAGCCGAGCTGGTCCTTGTGCATGTATGTGTGTCTGTGTGTGTCTGTGTGCGCTTGTATGTCTGTGTGTCTGTGTGTGTGTCTGTGTCTCTGTGTGTGTCTGTGTGTCTGTGTCTCTGTGTGTGTCTGTGTGTGTGTCTGTGTGTGTATCTGTGTGTGCATGCACTGCTCCAGGGAAGAGATTTTTTTCATACAACAGCCTTTTGTCCAAATTGTGTCACCACAGAAGACTGGGCCCCCTGAGAGGGGTAGTGGCTTTGCTAAGGCCCCCAGAGCAAATCAGAGGGCTAGAACAGAATCAGGCAGAACAGAATCCAGGCTGCCATACCCATGACCTCTTCCCACCTTGCCAGCTCTGTCCCCAGCCTTAAGGGATCCCACACACACACACGAATGCCATAAATTCCATCCACACCAGCCACTGCCTCCACAAGCCTTTATTGAGTCAGCACCACGGCCCTACTGTGGTCAGTGGCCAGGGCCAGGACTGAGTCTGGTCAGCACCAAAGAAGCGACACAGCCCCCAGTGTGGAGGCGGGGTTGGGAGTGAGTAGGTGTGAGGAAAAGTCTCTGCCAACAGGAACTGAAGCAAAGAAACCAGGGTGGGGGAACTAGGTCTCCTCACCCACCTCCAAATAAAGCAGACTGCCTGCAGAGGGTCGGAACCATGAAGGGACCACTGCTCATTTCCCAGGGGCAGAAGGTGAGTCATGGCAGATTCTGACGCTGGAGAGGCTGTGGGGAGGGGGTCCATTTTTAACAGACTCCGGGAGGTGATGCTGGTGTAAAGGCCCACGGGTTGCACTCAGAAATGGCCACCCCAGACCCCACTCTGCAGGCAGTATGTCAGCTCAGGGCATGCACAGGTGGTCTCCAACCCGCCTGGGACCAAGAGGTCCCTTGCCCTTTCTGAGCCTCTGACCAGCACAAGTTGGATCCAATAATGGAGCGTCCCAGAGAAAATGAAATCAATTCCCCCTCCAGGCAGGGGGCCTGGAGCTGCCCTGAGTGCTGGCACTGTGCTGAGCCCCCCACCCCAGACCCACAGGCCTGGCTTTGCCAAGAGCTGGTCCAGACCTCGATGGCTCAGCCCCCGTGCTGGGCAGCTCCCTGCAGATCAGCTCCAAGCCGGGTCAGTCCGTGGGGGTCCTGGGTGGGGGCAGTCGCAGCCGCTCAGGCTCCATAGGATCGATGCTGGAGAAGCTGACCGTGGCAGCAACGGCCCTGGCAGGCGGCGGGGGTCGCGGGCAGCCTGGCCTGGCAGCAGCAGGTGTGGCACCTGCTGCTGACCCGAGGACACGCCGGAGCAGGAGTCGGACTCGAGTCGGGGCGCAGTGGCAGGGGCAGCACATGCTGCAGGCTGAGGGCCGGCCGGGCGCCGCTGTGGGAGGCGCGCATGGACGGGGAGGCGGCGCTGGCCTGGTGCTCCCGGGGGGCAGTGGGCACATGGGGAGGAGCCTGCCCAGGGCTCGCTTGAAGTCCCGCATGAAGAGCGGGTAGACGATGGGGTTCAGGGTGCTGTTACAGTAACCCAGCCACGTGAGAATGTCGAACAGGCCCGGAGAGATGCAGCCACACACCGCCTGCGGGGAGGGGGCAACATAACGGAGAAGGTCCCAGGGAGGGGCCATCATGCCAGGAGCAGGCCCCCAGACACCCCATCCCGCCACGGTGTGCCGACCTGGGCACCCTGAGAGGCAGGCCAGCCCCTCCCCTCCCTGTGTTAGGGCTGGGAGCTCCCTACAGGGGCATTACCTGGGGCGATGTTAGTCACAAAGAAGGGCAGCCAGGTCACAAAGAACATGCCCAGCAGGATGCCCAGGGTCAGGCTGGCCTTCATGGCCTTCCTGCTGTGCTTGCTGCCCAGACGCCTGCTGTCTGCTGATTCGGTGCCTGAGTATGAGATCCTGGGTACCTGCAGGAAAGAAGCTCCATGAGCCTGCAGAGAAAGACGCCCTCCACCCCTGGTTCTTACCTGCGCCAGCCCCACAACAGTCCTTGGGGTATGCTTTTTTTATTTTGGGGGCCACACCCTGTGATGCAGGGGTTACCTTGCCTCTACTCAGGAATCACTCCTGGTGGCTCTCTAGAGAACATAGGGGATGCTAGAGATCAAAACCAGCATGTGGTTGGCTATGTGCAAGGCAAGTGCCTTGTGCCCTACCCACTGTGCTGTCACTCCAACTCTGACCCTCTGTTCCAGTCATACACTGAGTCTTGATTCCATTATGCAGCTGACTCCTGGTTCTTGGCTCAGATCTCACTTCAGTTCCTCACAGAGGCCTGGCTCTGCTCTGCAGGTTGAACCTGGGCCCGACCATCAGCATTACATGAAGCCAGGACCAGAGAGAGAGTACAGAAGGTCAGGTGCCTGCTTTACACATGGCCAGTGTGGGTTCGATCCCCAGCATCCCATATGGTCCCCTGAGCCTGCCAGGAATGATCCCTGAGCTAAGAGTCAGGAATAACCACTGAGCACCACTGAGTATAGCCCCAAAACAACAAATTTCATTAGAGGCAGCTTATGCTCCCAGCACATGATACTGCTGTCAAGTGATCCCTCCATCACCCAGCTCTCACCTGTAGCCTTGGGCAGGGACCAGGCTGAAGCCCATCTGGAGCCCCAGACTAAGGCCTAACCCAGCAGCCTGAGCCGGGACCAGGCTGAAGCCCACCTGAGCCCCAGACTAAGGCCTAACCCATCAGCAGACTGAGCCGGGACCAGGCTGAAGCCCACCTGGAGCCCCAGACTAAGGCCCAACCCATCAGCAGACTGAGCTAGGACCAGGCTGAAGCCCATCTGAGCCCCAGACTAAGGCCTAACCTGTCAGCAGACTGAGGCCTGACTTGGCCCAACACTTTCCATGGGGGCTCTGCCAAGGGCAGTGAACCCCAGCAGAGCTGTCCCAAATATGCATCAAACAGGTCAGCCCCATCCTCCCTGCAAAAGACAACACTGTAGACGACACACATGACCAGGAGTCCTCGCCCCTCTCAAGCCTTTGGGGACACAAGAACAGCCACACTTGCACTTGACAAGAGAGCCTCTGCTGCTGACCAGGGGCTCGTCAACCCCTTTGTAGACAAACCCTCATCCTATGCCAGAGGCAACAGCTTGATCTGTGCCATTAGCCTCATGTCCCACAAAGTGTCAAAGTCCATTAGGAAGACAGCGCACTGGGTAGAAACGTGTGCTGTGAAATCTGAGTTGCAGGTGACCTTGGGTGGCGTTCTACAGCTGGGGTGACGCTGTGGACTGGGAAACATCTCAGGCCCAAATGTGGACTTCAAGAGCAGGAGTGGAGGGCAGGGAGGCGTGCATGAGAAAGCACAGAAGGCACTGAAATGGGGACACAGGAGGGGGGCTAGGTTTTGTCTTTGCTAACTGGCAACAAGTAGCTCCAAAATGTTAAAGAGTCTCTGAACTGATGCTAAAGTCAAGCTGCACCTGTATGCCCTTTGGGGAGGCTAATGAAATCTACAGAGCCTCTGTGCAGAAAACAAAAAGCTTATACATTTTGGGAACCAGAGAGAAAGAGAGAGAGAGAGAGAGAGAGAGAGAGAGAGAGGGCAGGACATTTGCCTTGCATGCAGTTGATCTTTATTCCATCCTTGGCATCTCCTATGGTCCCCTGAGCCCTCAGGAGCAATACCTGATCACATAGCCAGGAGTAAGCCCTGAGTATCACTGGGTGTGGTCCCAAAAAACAAAACCAATAAAATCTTATACATTTTTACATACACACACAACACACACACACACACACACACAACACACACACTTCCATACTTGCAGAAGGTTCAGAGATCCCCTTGAAATTTCATCCATGAAATCCCTCTGAATATCCATGAATCCCTCCTCTAAATCATGTGTTGCCCTTAATGTGGGTTTTCAGAGAGTAGATCCAGACAGAGGAACCGCTTATAGCTACAATGTATGTAAATACCTGCACCTCTACTGGGCAATTCATTGAACTCTGCAAAGGATGAATGTGCTGCCTAGAAATGCACAGAGATTCTGAGACCTGAGCAGTCCCTGTCAGACACCAGCATTTAGCTGAGTCTAGGAGGCAACTGGAGAAGGAAGATTCAGGAGGCAGGAGGGGACCTGGAGTCCCACATAACCTTCAAGATGGGAAGGGAGGACGGAGCGATAGTCCAGCGGGTAGGGCATTTGCCTTGCAGGTGGCCAACCTGGGCTTGATCCCCAGTATCCCATATGGTCCCCCAGCACTGCCAGGAGTAATTCCTGAGTGCAGAGTCAGGAGTAACCCCTGAACATCACCGGGTGTGACCCAAAAAATCAAAAAAAAAAAAAAAAAAAGAAGAAGAAGAAGAAGAGAAAATGGGAGGGTATGGAGGAGACAAAGCTAAGAAGAATCACCAGAGAACACCCAGGCTACACTCACGGAGCTCCTGAGCAGTCGGGGAACAACACCCCTGCTCTTCTTCCCCAGACTCCTGGGAGAGATCTGGGGGCCTGTCCATGGTGCTGAATCTCTGGCTACATCTGTGAAGGAGGGAGCTGAAGCACCAATAACTCCCATGTGTTTATCCCAATGACATCAGGGCTATAGGAATATCAGAGTAAGTCCCAAAGCAAAGGCTAAGAGGCCCTCGGTGTCTCCCCTGTAGCATTTTGGGGTTCGGGAGCAACACTTGTGAGGCAAGAACTGGGCATCTGAAACAAGAGTCCGGCTCCAGACAGAGCCTCTAGCACCTCCTCGCTCCCATGGTCCCTTCACACCAGTCAAGTGGGGGTGATGTACATTCAGATTTTTGGAGCCAACATGAACTGAGGATAACACCTGGGTCCAGGGTAACCCTCCACCCCCAACCCCGACCCCAGTCAGCGCTAAATGTCTGGTAGCCCGGTTGTTTGCGCAGAACCTCTGTCCATGAGGTTGAGGAAGTGGCAGCTGCTGGCAGTGTTGGCTCGCTCCCTCAGCAGCACCAACGCCAGGACCCAGGCTGAGACTCACCTTGCAGGAGCAGGGCAGAAGGAAGCCTGCTTTCCACTCCCTGTCCCTGTGTTCTCACCTCCAGAGAGGGCTCCATGGCTCTGTGACCACCTGGTCAGCCCAGCGGACAGACTTCTGCTAAGGAATCTCCTGAGATCAGCCTTCACATGGCTGCTAGTGGGGACAGACAACAGCGGGAGAGACACTTCCCAGAGGTCACATGGACCCCTCAGATGCCTGGGTCTGAGTGGGATGTAGGATTGGCAAGAGTCAGATCTGCTTTTTCTTTTCCTCTTTTCCTTTTCTTTTCCTCACTGGGCACTCCATATGGTTCCCTGAGCACCATGAGTAATGTTCCCTTAAGTGCAGAGCCAAGAGTAAGCCCTGGACATGACTGGCCCCAGAAAAAAAAAACCTCAGGCCTCCCACATGCAAATCACGTGCTCAGACTGTTAATCTTTAACCCTAAAGAGCCCGGATGGGGTTGGAGAGATAGTACAGTGGGTAGGTGCTCAACTTGCATGCGGTCACTGAATTTGATTCCCAGTATCCCATATGGTCCCCTGACCCTGCCAAGAGTGATTCCTGAATACAGAGCAGGAATTAACACCTGAGCATCATCAGGTATGGCCCAAAAAACTGGGGAAAGGATAAATAATATAGCGACATTGTGATTTCATTTCACTATCACTATCTTCACTATCTTCCCGTTAATCATCTATTTGCTAGAGCAGGCACCAGTAATATCTCCATATGTCCCGTCTCATGCTAGTAGAACCCAAAGGCATCTGCCCACTCCAGGAACATAAAGGAGCCTCAAACAATTATATTAGGTCACGGGAATGACCTAATATAAATGTTACTGGTATTTGGCATATAAAATACTACACGAGCAGCTTGCCAGGCTTGCCGTGCAGGTGGCATACTGTTGTAGTCACCTCTAAATAAAGCATTTATTGATTAAATAAATGACAATTGATTTCATTTATTTAATAAAAATACACAAGAGCCAGTGTGATAGTGTAGCAGGTAGCATGCTTGCCTTGCTCGCAGCAGACCCAGGTTTGATCCCTGGCATCCCATATAGTTCCCTGAGCACCTCCAGGAGTAATTTCAGAGCATCACTTGGTGTAGCCCAAAAAACAAACAAAAAATACACAGAATCGGGGCTGGGGAGATCGCTCAAGCACATGCATAGTACTGCAAGGCCCTGGATTTGATCTTCAACACCCTCAGCACTGCCAAGACGCAGCTCTGGTGACCCCCAGAACCACTGAATCTCACCAGGAGTTTTCCCTGGCCTCCCAGCACCACTGGGGTGACCCTCATTTAAAAAAATATTCACAGGGGCCGGAGCAATAGCACAGCGAGTAGGGCATTTGCCTTGCACTTGGCTGACCTGGGTTTGATCCCCAGCATCCCATATGGTCCCCCAAGCACTGACAGAAGTAATTCCTGAGTGAAGAGCCAGGAGTAACCCCTGAGCATCACCGGTGTGACCCAAAAAAGAAAAAAAAATACAAAATAAAACTCCAGGTTTCTTTAAGCTTACAAACAAATTACATAAATGCATAGAAAAGGGACAGAAAAGCGAATCCTAAATTGATCAGAGTATTCCTGGGAGGGGAAGATTGTTGGCTGAGGCGAAGGGCTCTGTCCCTTCATGGATGAACTTGTACCTTCAAGACCACGCACGTATTCCCTGAGAGTGACCCTGCTTCACACTTACCTAGAGTGTGAGGGTTTCAGGTCTCAAGTCAGACTGTGGGATCCATGTGCCGGCTCCATCACTGACGAGGCAGGGTGTTGTGCCTGTCCCTCTGTCTCCGCACCCAGTGAAGCACCCTTCTCTCTCCTGAGAAGTGATCTCAAGTATAAGTAACATCGGATCATGAAGAGAGGGGCTGGAGTGATAGTACAGCAGGTAGGGCACTTGCCTTGCACACAGCTGACCTGGGTTTGATTCCTGGCAACTCATAGGGTGCCCTAGTCAGCATTCTAGGAGTGATTGCTGAGTATAAAGCCAAAAATTATCACTGAGCATTGCTCAGAGTGGCTCCAAAACAAATCTTTTTAATTACTTTTTTATTATTGAATCACTGTGAGATAGACCATTACAAAGCTGTTGTGATTGGGTTTGAGTCATACAGTGTCCCAACACCCATCCCTCCACCAGTGCACATTTCCTAGCACCAATATCTCTAGTTTCCTTCCCCCACCTGGCATTTTTCTTCTCTCTCTCTCTCTCTCTCTCTATCTATCTATCTATCTATCTATCTATCTCTCTCTATCTCTATCTCTCTATCTCTCTATCTCTCTATCTATCTATCTCCTTTTGCTTATTGTGCTTTGCAATACAGACACTGAAGGGTTACCATGTATATTCCTTTACCTACTTTCAGTTCTAGTCCAGTCTAGCATTACCAATTCCAAGTATTATTGGAATAGAGAAAGAGAAGTCCCTTCTCTTTCTTACCTACCCTCCACCTGCCACACACTTGTGGTAGATTTCAACTATTGACAAGTCCCCCTAGCCCCTATTTCACCTGGCCTTAAAAACTGATTTTTTATAGATAATGAAGAGAAAGTGGCTGGCTCTGTGCCTGCACAGGGGAAGTGCCCCCAAGTCTTCACTTGCTATTGGGTCCAGCTCAGCTCTTTGAGAGTGACAATGTCCCTGCCACTGGTGGCAGCCATGGTGTTTGCTTTCCCGAAAGACTGGAGTCACCTCCTCAGAGCCATCTTTCACCACCAAGAGAAAGGGAAGAAGCAGCACTGCCAGGAGTAACCCCTGAGCATCACTGGGTGTGGCCCCAAAATAAATAAAATAAAATAAAAATAAGGTGCCCAGAGGATGTTCGGGAGAGGGCTGTGAACCACAGACACAAGCTCGACTCCTGGAGAGAGGAGGCTGAGGCAGCCGAGAGGTCCCGGCCCTTCCCTGCTGCTGCACCCCAAAGGCCAAGCTCCCACACAGGCCCCCGACTCTCCTGAGACTGAGCACTGCCCCATCCAACAGACCCAGCTCTTTCTCTCTCTCTCTACAGTGTTTCTCAGATATACTCTTACACTCCACACTCATACATATACACACTCTCACATACACACTCATACATTCATATACTCACACATGTACTCTCACACAGTCAAACTCAATATTTCTCACACTGACATACAAACTCACACTCACACTATTCTCATACACACACGACATGCATTCACACACTCATACACTCTCCTACACTCTCACACATTCATATATACCCTCACACATTCTTACATAGTCACACTCACATACGCTCTCTCGCATACCCTCACAGTCACACGCTTACTCTCGTACAAAGTCACATGCGTTCTCTCACACACTCTCATATACTCTCCCACAAACACATTCTCTTATATACACCTGCATATTCTGTCTCATACACTTAGAGTCACACGCAAATACTCTCTCACATATACGCACTTTCACAGCATACTCTCTCATACACACAGTCACACTCATACAACTTTCACAACTTCGCACACACTTGTATACGCAGTCATACTCTTCCATAAAACACACACATCCTCACACACATTCTTTCATATACACTCACCCATGCTCACACTCTCACATATTCACACTTTCACATACACAGTCACACAGTCACACTCTCACGCATACACTCACTCACTCCCTCACACAGTCACACTCCCCCACCCTGGCAGCGACTCTCTCCCACCCCCACGGCCCTGTCTCTACATTCAGCCCACAGGCGCAGCACGGCTGGAAGGCCTGTTTGAAAGCACCCAGCCAGCCTGTGACCTTTCAAAAGCTCATTCACATCGGACCCCATCAGGGCTCAGTGGGACCCTACACACTACCCCTACACAGAAATAATGGGTTCAGTCCCCAGTGGCACAGAAAACTATTTTGAGCGGATCACGTTGCCAGGCAGATCTGGAGGCTGAAGGGAGACGAATGCTCAGCCACCGAGACTGCTCAGCGCCTCTGTTCTCAATCAGCACCCTTCCCCGGGGAGGCAGCAACTGGGTAGGAAAAGGGAACTAAGGCTTAAGAGACTGAAAGCGGGAGATAAGGGTGCAACACACCCCAAGCTTTGTTCCTTCTCCCCAGCTCCTCTAGGCCCCCACTTCCCTTCCCTTTGCTGTGGTTACTGGTATGGTGACCAGAGCTAGCAGAGATGGTTGTAGTGCTGGGCAATCACAAGTGCCATAGTGCCAGAATTAAACTGGACATGCGGGACAGTGCCAGCATCAGACTCAGAGTTCTGTGCTTGAGAGAGAGGTGCTAAACCACCGAGCCTTCCCCATACCCATCAGCTCTCAATGCAGGCAAGAACGACCCCTGCTTCCGGGCTGGGTGCTGTCAGCTTGGCGGGAGGAAAGGACTTGTAACACAGGAGCCTGTGGACAAGCAGCATCTTGGAAGCAAATGCCTCAAATTCACACAGTTCTCCAGGCCATCAGGAAAACGGGCTTGAGAAGCCAGCTGAGGAGCCGAGTGGCTCTGGGAGCAAACAGTGCAGGTTTGACACTTCTGAGCTTCCAACAAGGAAAGGCTTCCCCAAAGGTGATGCCGTTAGAAAACACATTCAGACCACTGAGACCCAGGGCTCAGCCTGCCTGCTGCTGACCTCAAAAGCCACTAAGTCACCTCACGACTTTGAGTTTAGGACTCAATGGGACTGCTTTGCTTCGATTTTCAAATAAAGGTACAGTAAATAGTAGAAGTTGGGTGGCTTTGATTTAGGGGCCACACCCAGCAGTGCTCAGAGACTCCTCCAGCTCCCAGCAGTGCTGGAGTCAAACCCAGGGCTTCCTGCATGTAGAACATACACTCAGCCCTTTGAACTGTCACCCCCAGACCTGAAAAGCAGATTTGAGTATGCAGTGGCTCAGACATTCTCTTGGAAAGTCCCCAGGCCCTCACCGTGACAGCACATGTGATCAATGTCTGTCTCCCGGCTGGAACCTAATTTCCAAGAGCCTTCCCAGTCCTGCTCATCAAGACACCACAGCCTAGATTTGTGTCCGATTAAACAGGCTCTCAAGCACGGTCCTGAGCAAATGAATGCTTGTATGCAGAGGTTCCCAGACTTACTGCCTACCACCCCTGTCGCAGAAACAAAAATCACCCAGCAGTCCCCTGAAAATGAACCTTCTTTCAGTCAATCAACAGAAAGTGGCCCCTAATTGCATTCAAGGCCACTGTCCCCCAGATCATCCCTACATGCACACACACATGTACACACACATGTGTACACACACACACACACACACACGAATCACCCACTTTGGGAAAGACTGAATAGAATAGGGCCTATAAGACATAGGAACTGATTCTGAAAGCAGGACAGGGAGATGTGCCGAGACTGCACCCGGCTCTGTGGGACTGTCCACCTACTCCTCTCGCTGGGCATTAAGCCCTTCCACATGCTGACCCCAAGTACCATGGTAAGGGGTGCTGCATCCTCAGGCCCTTCGGTGGAGCCAAAGAATTGACAATTCCCAGGAGAGACCCCTGGACCTCCTGAGCACCTGTTGGGAGCTGCCCCCATAAGAAAAAAAAATTGCTTAAAGCACAACAGTCAGAGGCTGAAGCAAAAGTACAGCAAGTAGGACACTTGCCTTGCACAAAGTCGACCAGGTTTGGTCCCAGCATCCCCAGCACGGCCAAGAGTAATTCCTAAATGCAGAGCCAGGAGTAAGTCCTGAGTATTGCTGAGTGTGGCTCAAAAACAATACTGAAAAAAAAAAAAGTGCGGCCATCAACAGACAGCCCCTGCACCCAGAGCTAAGTAGCGGGTGAAGTGTACACAAGTCGGGGTACCAAGCACTGCCTAGAATGCTGACTCGGATATGAAGAGAGCAAAGGGGGGTGCCAGCTGTTCCTCTTCTTTTTTGGGGGTCACACCCAGCAATGCTCAGGGGTTACACCTTCTCTGCACTCAGGAATTACTCCTGGTGGTGCTCGAGGACCATATGGTGATCGAACCCGGGTCTGCCGTGTGCAAGACAAACGCCCTATCCACTGTGCTATCACTCCGGCCCTGCAGCTGCTCCTCTTAGCAAATGATCTGGGGAACCACTGCACAGCAGATGCAAGGACGTGCTGGTGTTAAGGGGAGACCACTGGAGGCAGGCTGAGGGCAGCAGAGGAAAGGGCAGAAGCCTGAGGCGGAGGATGCTGACAGTGCTCAGGAGCAGCAGCAGAGCTGGGAGCGGGGGGGTGTGAGGGGGGCAAGAAGGCCCAGAGGATGAGGTGACCAAGCAGTGAAGTAGAGGAGTAGAGGAACAACACCCCCCAGAACCTGAGTTATGAAGAGACCCCAGCTTCTGAGTGCCACAGAGGGAAGGAGCAGGAAGCCTCATGCACAGACCATGAAAGGGCTTCAGAAGTCGGGGCCAGCCTGGGCAACAATGGCCGCAGGACTACTGTCAGTCTGGAAATGGAGCAGAAGAGAGAGCACAGGCAGCTCAGTGAGGGAGCTCTGGGCCCGCTGTGGGGGGGGTCCTGCCTTCAGTTGCCAGCAGGAAAAGAGAAAACAAGGCTGGAGATGGGGCTGGAGGAACAGTATAGCAGGTAGGACAGTTGCCTTGCAAACGGCCAACATGGATTCAATCCCTGGCATTCCATATAGTCCCCCGAGCAGGAATAACTCCTGAGTACAGAGCCAGGAGTAAACCCCTGAGCATCACCAGATATGGACCCAAAATGAAACAAACAAGAGAAAATAAAACAAGGCTGGACACGGTACAAGGGTTTAAGCACTTGCTTTGCACACAGCCAACTTGGGTTCCTTCCCCTGGTCCCAGGAGCCCCACCAGAAGTGATCCCTGAGCATAGAGCCAGGAGTAAACCTTAAGTGCTGCAAGGTGTGGCCTCAAAACCGAAAGGAAAAATAAAATGCTAAGCACATATAAAGAACATAGCCTGAGAACTAAAGCGGGTTGAGGGGTCAAGTGGAGCACATGCAACGGAGAATCCCGAATGCCTGAAGGCTGGGAAAGAATCTGCTAAGACTCTGGAAAGTTCTCTAGAGAACAGAAGCAAGGGACAGAGCAGGCTATGCTGGGGCCTGTCCTTGTTCGCAACCAGCTGCTGCACTGGGTTTCACTGCTGGTGGGGAAGGCTGGTGTCAGGGGGCTGCCAACTAGGATACCCAGTGACCGCAAGTCCCCTCTCCCATTCCACAGGAGCCTCCTGCACCTGAGGTCACACCAGGATGAGGTGGGGAAGGGTGCACCTGAGGTCAAACCAGGATGAGGTGGGGGAGAGGGCGCCTGGTCAGGACATTCCTGCAACTCTCTGTGGCCACACCCCCCCACCCCCAAGGGGCTGAGTGGACTACAGAGAAGAGCAGTGGCTCCATCTAGGCACAGCAGGGCCCTGCAGGGAACCAAACCGACCGGGGCACGGGAGACAGCTCAACAGGCTGAGCGCATGCCTCAAAGCAGGAGACTCCGTATCTCTCGCAGCACATGCTCCCCCCACCAGGAGCAGTCCTTGAGCAGACCCGAGCACCTCCAGGTGTGGCCCCCAATAAAGAAAATAATAAACTGACCCAGCCCAACCCTTGTGGAGCTTATAAATGAGCCAGAGACAGACAATGAAAAAACCCTGGTGCCTGATGTGTCCAAAGGGCCAGGTGGGGAGAGAGAGAGAGAGAGAGAGAGAGAGGAGAGAGAGAGAGAGAGAGAGAGGGGGGGGGCTGCAGAGGGGGGACAGGGCACAGGGAAACAGACCCTAACAAGGCTGCCCTGCCCATGAAACGGCAGCCAAGGAGCTGCCCTATAATCACTTATTTGTATTGCTGCTGAGGCATGGGTCCAGAGATTAGACCCAAGAAGCGGTTGTAAGGTGTATGCCAGGGGAGCCGACAGGAGCCTAGTAGGGCCTCCCAGTGGGGGTGGACTAGAAAGATCTGTGGTGAGGGGTCAGCACCAACAGGCCTCAGAGAGTCAGCTGAGCCTCACAGGGAAAATCGCCCCTACATTTCCCATCCTGGTATTCCCGTGGTGCTTCTGGTCCTGAAACAGAGACCAGGGAGAAGCAGGCAGGAAGGGAGGGATACCCCCCCATTCTCCGCCTCACGTCCTGTGCAAAGGGAACCCCACGTCAGGACAAAAGGTGGAAACAGGGTATGGCCACTAGGAAATAACCAGCAAGTTGGGCAAAGGTGTACAGCTGGCCACGGCTGGCTGAGCATGCCTCTCCATCCCCCTACCCGGCTCTCCCAGCATTCCAGTACCTGTAGAGTTTCCACCGCCTGGCCGGCCCCAGTGGGGAGGCGAGGCCACCTGCACGGCCTGCTTGCGGGCGATCAGCAGGATCCTACAGTAGGTGAAGCAGATGGCGCCCGATGGCAGGAAGAAGGTGAGCCCCGACGCCACCAGGACGAAGGGCAGGCTGGCCAGCAGACGGCACTGGCCCGAGGCTGGCGCCCGGGCCTGGCCCAGCTCATGCCAGCCCAGCAACAGCGGCAGGAAGGAGGCGAGCGCCGCGAGGCTCCAGGCGCCTAACACCAGCGCTAGGGCGCGCACTGGGGTCATGCGCAGCTTGTAGCGCAGCGGCGAGAGGATGAGCAGGTAGCGGTCCAGGCTGATGAGGCAGAGGTTTAGGATGGAGGCGCTGCAGCACATCACGTCGAAGGCGGCCCAGAGCACGCACAGGCCGCGCGCCAGCACCCAGCGCCCGTACAGCGCGTTGAGCATCGCGGGCGGCATCACCACCAGCCCCACCATCAGGTCCGACGTGAAAAGAGACACCAGGAAGAAGTTGGACGTGTTGCGCAGCGCGGGCTGCGTGCAGATGAGCGAGATGAGCAGTGCATTGGCCGCTGCAGTCAGCAGGATGACCACGCAGAGCGCAGCCGCCACCCAGCCGCTACCGCCGAACTCCGACGGCGGCCGGGAACCCCCATCTGGGGTGCTGTTGGTCGGGCCCGGTCCTGGGATCATGGGTGCGGAGGACGGAGGGCGAGGATTTAAGAAGGTTCCCGAGGGTCGCCAGGTGAGGGACCTGGAGGAGCTGAGACTCGGTGAGAACAGACCTCCCACAAATGGGGGGAAGGGCGCTAGGTCCAGGGACAGCGACCCCCGAGAGGATGGAGATGGGATTTGGGATGGTCTGAGATGCAGGTAGGAAGTTTGGGTGGGGGTACTGGATGAGGCGCAGAGCGACCCAAGAGGGAGCGGGCGAGAGCCTGGAAGCGGGGGTGCCGGGTGGGATCAGGGGCTGGAGGGTTTTTCCAGGCCGGGAGGAGGCTCCCCGCGGCCGGGTGGCGGCTCACGGTAGCGCCAGGTCGGAATTCTTAGCGCTTGTGGTGGCAGGGCAGGTGGGGGGGCGCCCCCTCCTCTGAGCTGGAGCGCAGCCCCCCGCGGGCACGGCAGATCTGGGGAGCCGGCGCGGGGAGCCCCGAGCTGGGCGGACGTGAGGACTCGGTGCGGCGCTGCCGGGAGAGAAGGAGCCTCCGCCCCCTGCCCACCCCGCGGCCCCCGCGCCGGGTACCTGGGGCGCACGGCGCGGCGCGGCTGCGGGCGACTGCGGCAGGCCCCGCGGGGCTGCGCGGGCAGGAGGCGGCGCGGGCTGGCCAGGCGGGCGAAGGGCCGGAGCTTTGGAGGCCGGGCCGGCGCCGCGAGGGGCCCGCGCGCGCCCAGGAGCCGCGGGGTGCGTCCAGGAGCGCGCGGTCCCAGCGCAGCCAAGCCTGGGCCCCGCCCGATGGAGGGCGGGAAGAGCCGAGCCCCGGCCTAGAGGGTGGATGGGGATTCCGGGTTCCCCCAGCCTGCGGAGGGTCGATCCGAGCGCCCTACCAGCACCAGGGCGCCTCCCAAGCTTCGGCTGCCTCCACACCCCCGCGCACCCCTCCCTGCCGCACGTGGCGGCGGCGCAGCGGCAACGCTGACCTACCCCTAGCAGCGGGGACACCGCGCAGCCAGCGGAGGCGGCCTGGAGATCTTGGTGGACCGCTTGACGCCCACATACATATTAAATGCATAACCTACAGAACGGAGCCGTCTGACCTTCCACTGAAAGCGGGCTGCCGGCTCGTAGGAGTATTTTGGCATAAGCATAGAGCCAGACACCGGGAACGTGGCCCTTCCAGTGTTAAACTAAAAGAGGAACAGACTTATGGACTCACCAGGCCACGTGGCAGCAGAAGTACTTACAAGGGGAGAGAGCAGGTGTGCATGCCCCATTCCCGCCCCACTTTTTTAAAATTTACTTTTTTGGGTCACAGCCGGCAATGCCCAGGGGTTACTCCTGGCTCTGCACTCGAAATTATTCCTGGAAGTGCTTGGGTGACCATATAGGATGCCGGGATTGAACCCATGTTGGCCGCTTGCAAGGCAAATGCTCTACCCTCTGTGCTATAGCTCCGGCCCCTCCCACACCACTTTATATCTCACCCAGGCTCCATGGGAGCCTCTATCCACACTTCATGGATCAATATTGTGGGTTCATTAATTTAAAAATATTTACTGGGCAATACTAGGCATCAAAGTGTCAGGCCTGGGGCCGGAGCGATAGCCCAGTGGGTAGGGCGTTTGCCTTGCATGCGGGCCGGCTCATGTTGGCCCGGTTCGATCCCTGGCATTCCATATGGTCCTCCCGAGCACCGCCAGGAGTAATTCCTGAGTGCAGAGCCAGGAGTAACCCCTGAGCATTGCCGGGTGTGACCCAAAAAAAAAAAAAGTGTCAGGCCCTGTTCTGACCATTCACCACACTCTGGTAACCAACACAGAAAATCAGGGGCCGGACTGATAGGGCAGCAGCCAGATACAAGGAAGGCTGGGGTGCGGTCATTGGTGTCCCATATAGTCCCCAGCCCTGCCAAGAGTGATTCTTGAGCACAGAGCCAGGAGTTATCCCTGAGCACCACCGGGTGTGGTTCCCAAACAAGAAATCCAAATTTAGAGAGCACAGAGCAATAGTACAGTTGGTAGGATGTATGCTTGCCTCGAACTTAGACAACCCAGGGTTCAATCCTCAGCACCCCACTTGGTCCCCAAGTCCTGTCACAAGTGACCCCTGAGTACAGATCCAGGAGTAAGTCCTGAGCACTGCTAGGTGTGGCTCAAAAACAGAAAAAAAAGAAACCCAAGTTCATGGCATTAAAATTCTTAAGGCGGTGGAGCAATAGTACAGCAGGTAGGGCATTTGCCTGATGCTGCCAGCCTGGGTTCAATTCCTGTCACCACATATGGTACCCTGAGCACCACCTGATCACTTGGCTTCCCGTAGATCATCGATTACTCAAGCGGGCACCAGTAACATCTCAATATGTCCTGTCACATGTGAGATAGCCCAAGGGCATCTGTCCACTCCAGGAACATAAAGAGCCTCAAACCATTTCATCAAGTCATGGGAATAAGGTCTATAATCGTTACTGGTATTTGGCATGTCAAATACGACACGGGTAGCTTGCCAGGCTTTGCTGTACTAGTGGGGTAATCTTCTAGTCACCTCAAGACTCAAGCATTTATTGATGAACCACGCGGCTGAGCCGGGCTGCAATCAGCTCTTCTGATGGGTGGAGTTCTGACGAGAGGGGAGTCCAGATGTGGAAAATGGCGGCTCTCATGGTGTGGGGTTCCTCTGGCTTCTTGCAAGGCTCTGCTGGGGTGGCAAGGCTTGGGCTAGAACCCGCCATCCCTCCCAGAAGCCTCATGATCCTGTCTTGCGGCGGTTGGCTGTGGTGGCTGAAGCTCAGGGTCACACCACTGAGCCCAGAGGCTGGGGACTGGGTGGAGGCCCCCAATCCTTGCTCAGAGTCCAGTAGGCAACTGCCTGCATGGTGAGCAGGCCCTAGGAGCCATGTAGGACACAACCAGGCGCTGGCCGAGCCTTTTGCTTTTCCCCCAGGAACTCCATAGGGCCCTTCACCATGAGGCCAAGCTGCGTGCAGTCATGGATCTGGAGTCTGTCTTGCAGCGGTTGGCAGTGGCGGTTACCCCTGAGCACCTCCAGGAGTAATTCCTGAGTGCAGAGCCAGGAGGAACCCTTGAGATTGCCGGGGTTTTTTGTGTGACGCAAAAAAAAAAAATCCTAGAAGAAGAGAGACAATAAATAGCATAACAACTTACAACACCCTCCAGTATGGGCATCGCTATACAGCAAGTGTAATGTAGAGGGAAAGAGAAAGTCAGTTTCCTGCACAGACACTGGAGATACCCGGAAATGAGGTTTCCGCTGTATTCCAGGGAGTTATGTTATTTCTGCCCCACACAATAATACAGAGGTAGGTGCGATAATGGGGCTCAGAAGGGACAAGCGCCTCACCCCAGTTCACCAACAGCCAGTAATGAAGAGGTACCAGACCAGTGGCCAGGCCGGGAAGCCTAAAGACCCTACAGCAAGCTCAACCACTTCTAAGTCACTAGGTGGCGCTCAGAACCCCATTCTCGAGGGCAACAGACTGGTGGATCAGGAGCTCTCCTCCCTCCTGGACACCATCTGCATCCCTTTGACAAGTCTCCACCTTCCTCTCTGGGACCAGAGCTATAGCACAGCACATAGGATGCTTGCCTTAAACATGGCCAACCCAGATTCAATCCCCATATCCCACATGATCTCCTGAGCACCACCATGAGTAACTCTTGAGTGTAGAGCCAAGAGTAAACCCTGAGCAGAGCTGGATGTTTCCTTTTCCCCACACCACCAAAGCGTGTGTGTGTGTGTGTGTGTGTGTGTGTGTGTGTGTTACATCAGGACAAAGTTCGCCCACTACCCAAGGCTGTTGAGAGGACGAAATGACAGGTGGAATGGTGAACACGACGCTGTCCAGGCTGCTGATCTCAGTGCTCCTATATGGTAAGTAATATGCCCTAGGTCTTCATCAGCTGGGGATTCCTTTTTTTTTTTTTTTGTCACACCTGGCAATGCTCAGGGGTTATTCCCTGGTTCTTTGCTCAAGAATTACTCCTGGTGGTGCTCAGGGGACCATATGGGATGCCAGAGATTAAACCCTAGTCGGTCACATGCAAGGCAAATGCCCTATTCACTGTGCTATCACTCCAGTCCCTTGACCTGGGTTTCTAATCCGAATTCTGCCACTTACCCTATTGAAGGTGGCAAAATCTCTTAAATCATTGCTATTATGGAAATTGGGAAAATGACCATGTGAAGATGAGTATTACACCATTTCTTATCAAAGATTTGGGGTCTGGAGCGATAGTACAGTAGGTAGGGCTTTGCCTTGTTTCACGGCTGACCCGGGTTCAATCCCCAGCATCGCATATGATCCCTGAAAACGTCAGGAGTAACTCCTGAGCGCAGAGCCAGGGGTAACCTCTAAGAATCACCGGGTGTGACCAAAAAAAAAAAAAGATATGGCTGATCCCTTTTTAGTTTGTAGAAATAAGTCCTTTATTACTATAGGATAGAGTCCTACATTAGTCGTCTCCAACTTAGCTTTTGAGGTTAATGACTTTCATTTTGAGACCTAAGGAAACAAGGACTCAAAAAGTTAATATTGTATGAGACCAGAGATACAGTAAGACTCTTGCTAGCACACAGCCAATATGGCTTCGATTCCTAGCACCCCTTACCCAAAGTCCATTGGGAGTGATCCTTGAGTACAGAGCAGGAGCAACCCTGAGCACTGCCAGGAAACAAAAGTGAACATTGCCTCAGTATTTGTGATAATCACAGATATAAAGTTTGTCTATTTGCCATGACTAAGAATAAACAAGTTTGAAGGGACTGAATTTGTTTTGTTGTTTTTGCTCTTTGGGTCACACCCAGCAATGTTCAGGGTTACTTCTGGCTCTGCACAAAGGAATTACTCCTGGTGGTGCTCGGGAACCTATGGAATGCTGGGGATCGAACCCAGGTTGGCCGCTTGCAAGGCAAACACCCTCCCAGCTGTGCTATCACTCCAGCCCCTGAAGGGACTGATTTTGGAACATTGTATGTCTGAAACTCAATCATGAATAATTCTGTGATCCCCAGTAATTCAATTAAAAAAACACAAGAAACCAAATGATAAAACCATACACCATTTGGGGGAAACCGTATACCTTTGTGGGGGAGGGGACCATACACACCTTTGTTCAGGGTTAGACCTGGTTGGGCTGCCATCTTGTGGCCATACAGCTATGATCTTAAATCCAAGACCTTTTCAGATCTGTGTTCTCCTAAATTAGTCATTTCAGTCCTGGCTGGAATAACAGTGTAAGGTTGAAGGCCGGGTTCCATTGCCCCTTGGGGAAGCTGATCAATCAAGAGACAAGGTGGCAGGTTGAGAAAAAGCTTTATTATCAGGAAGCAGAAAGTTGAAAAATGGCAGACTCCAAGAGAGACTTCTTGCCTGGATGCGACCAGCATGACCAGCACCCTGGCAGAGAGGGGCAGGTGTGTGTTCAGGGAGGAAAGCCAGTAGCGTTGTACACAGACATGACCACTAAAGGGATTAGAACTGGATTAGAACATCCCACTAGAAGGCTGGAGTGATAGCACAGTGGATAGGGCATTTGCCTTGCACGCGGCAGACCCAGGTTCAATCCCGGGATCCCAAATGGTCCCCTGAGCTAAGGGGTCAGGGAAATGGTGCAAAGGGCTGGAGCACACACTATGCTTATGGGTAGCATTGATCCAGTCTTCAGCCCTGCATAATCCCCATCACAAAACCTAGCATAGCCTCCAGTTCTGGAGTAGCCCCAGCATTACTAGGTGTGGCTCAGAAAACAACAATAACCAAAAAAGCAGCAGTTTATAAAAGAAAAGTAAAAGAAAAAAGAAAAAGAGAGAAAAAGGAAGAGAAAGGAAGGAAGGAAGGAAGGAAGGAGGGGAGGAAGGGAGGAAGGGAGGGAGGGAGGGAGGGGGAGGAGGAGGGAGGGAGGAGGAGAGGAGGAGGGAGGGAGGGGAGGGATAGCAAGCTTTTGCATTGCACACGGCCGACCTGGGTTCAATCCTTGGCATTCTATATGGTCCCCCCGAGCACTGCCAGGAGTAATTCCTGGGTGCAGGAGAGAAGCAACCCCTGAGCATTGCCGGTGTGACCCAAAAAAAGCAAAGAAATATAGATATATATATATATATATATATATATATATATATATAGAGAGAGAGATATGAGAGAGAGGAGGGGCTGGAGCAATAGTACAGTGGGTAGGGTACTTGCCTTGCACAGGGCAGACCTAGTTTCCATCCTCAGCATCCCATATGGTTCCCTGAGCACCTCTAGGAGTGCTTCCTCAGTGCAGAACCAGGAATAACTCCTGAGTATCACCAGGTGTGGACCCAGGAAAGGAGGACAGAAGGAAGGAAGAAAGGAAGAAGAGAAAAAATAAAGGAAAAAGTAGAGAGAAATAAAGAAAAGTATGACTGGTGGGTGCCAGAACGGTCAATAAATTCCCTGTGGACTGGTTCTCTGGCGCATACTCCAATTTATACATTTAAAGAAAGATCCATGAATAAGGTCTCAGTGTAGGTGGTCATCTTCCTTGCATAGTCTTGTAGGGAAGGACTAGATGAAAGAAACTTTTATCCCCCTGGGGAGGTGTTGAGTCGGGGGCTGTTCCCGACTCTGGTTCTACCATGGCCCTTGGCAATGCTCAGGGGCCCATATGTGCTGGGGATCCGACTGGTGTGGAGAGTTGGCACATGCAAGGCAAGTGCCTTATCTCCCGCACAATTTTACCTCCTGTACTGTCTCCCAGCCCCAAAGGAAGTATTCCTTATATTCTCAATAGACCACGCCCAGAGGAGTTTGCTGGCTTAAATGTTAAGTCCAACATGCTGAGATATAACAATTTTCACATTAAAATTGTTTTCATAATGACTTTAATATTGGAGCTTTGTTATCTAATCAATTTCAACTTTAGAACTGTATCAGCAGTGGTAGCTTTCGTCTACATTAAAATAAATTCCTTTAAAAAAGTTAAGACCATGGGGCCGGAGCGATAGCCCAGCGGGTAGGGCGTTTGCCTTGCACGCGCCGGCCCATGCTGGCCAGGGTTCGATCCCCAGCGTCCCATATGGTCCCCTGAGCACCGCCAGGAGTAATTCCTGAGTGCAGAGCCAGGAGTAACCCCTGAGCATTGCTGGGTGTGACCCAAAAAGCAAAAAAAAAAAAAAAGTTAAGACCAGGGTCCGGAGCGATAGTAAGCGGTCGGATGTTTGCCTTGCACGCCGCCAACCTGGGTTCAATCCCGGCATCCCGCATGATCCCCTGAGCACCGCCAGGAGTAATTCCTGAGTGTAGAGCCAAGAGCAACCCCTGAGCATCACCAGGTGTGAACCAAAAAGCAAAAAAAAAAAAAAAGTTAAGTGCAACTCTTCTTTTGGGCTGGTTTCAATAACCTACCCTTAATATTTTAGGGGAGGGGGGGTCCTCAGCTTTGCTCAGTTGCTGCCTGCCATGGAGAACTTCCTCCAAGGACGAAAAAGCTGGGACCACAGTGAAGCAGATAAGTTTGAGGAAATCCTCCACCCCAGACCTCGGTGTCTGTCATACACAGAGAAAGGGAACAGGTTATTCCAGGTGGCAGAATCCTCGGCCCAGTGGGATAGTGGGATGTGCCCAAAGCTGCTCTCCTGGAAGACCATGGATAGACCCTGTGAGGGGCAGAACTTGTCCACCTTCACTGCTGACCTTCGGCTCATATTAGACTATCGGTAAATATGCTCAGTGGTAGGGCACATGCCTGGCGTTGGCGTATGTAGTTTCAGTCCCTGCATGGCAGAGCCAGAGAGAAAGTACGCTGGTTAAGGTGCTTGCTTTGCACATGGCTAACCCACATTCTATCCCCAGCACTGCCAGGAGGGATGCCTGAGCACAGAAACAGGAGTTAGCGCTGAGCACTGCTGGGTGTGGCCTCCACTCCCAGCTCCTAAGATCCCTGCTATGATATGCCCTGCCCCCAAGAGCTGCGGAAGGGGCCCCCAAACATTCAATTAGTAAATGAACAAAACTATCAATCCAACCCCCAGCACCGTTGCACCCATCACTCATCCCTGGCCATCATCATCATGGCCAGCATTTATCAAGGTCTTGCCATGTGCCAGGCACCATTGCTGTGAGCTGGGCACCGTTGCTGTATGCCAGGCACCATTTCAGGCCCTTTATGTGCAGCAACACAAGGGGGATCACGATTCCCCTACAGATAGAAAACATCAGACAGCACTTGAGTGACTTGCTCAAGAACAGGCAGGTTCAAAGGAGGCCATCGGAGTTGGAGCCCAACCTCACTGCATTGTCCCAGGGGCTTGAAGTGAGAAGGGGAGAAAGCCAACAGGAAACACGACCAGCACCCTGGCAGAGAGGGGCAGGTGTGTGTTCATGGAGGAAAGCCAGTAGCGTTGTACACAGACATGACCACTAAAGGGATTAGAACTGGATCAGAACATCCCACTAGAAGGCTGGAGTGATAGCACAGTGGATAGGGCATTTGCCTTGCACGCGGCAGACCCGGGTTCAATCCCCGGCATCCCAAATGGTCCCCTGAGCATCCCAGGAGTAATTCCTGAGTGCAGAGCCAGTAGTAACCCCTGAGCATCACAAGGTGTGACCCAAACAATAAAAAATAACATCCCACCAGCCTTGGGAGAAAGCACGCTTGACATCTGCAGACTCAGGATTTTCTGACTCCGAATCACCTATCCAGGCTGACAAGGGGGTTGGTGACTGTGTGAGGAGGAAGAGGGGTCCAAGTCCTCATCCACGCTTCTGTGTCTCAACAACCTGGGAGCCCACGCTTAATTTGCATGGCGGTTTGCATTTCCAAAGTCAGTGTCACAGGGAAAGGATGAGAGCCTCAATTTCCAGTCCCGGAAATGCCCGGCAGGCGTTGGGCACCTGCTAAGGAAGGCACAGTGGGGAGAGAGGGGCTGACAGGACCATGCCAGGGCTCGAACCCGAGGGGGGACAGCTGCCCATTTATTTAATGCCTCAGCGCCTCCATGTCACACCCGCAAAATGAGGGCAGCCTAGATGCCGCCATTAGCATCATCAGCATATCCCCACCTGGGTGAGGGGTTCCTGTGAAGGCCACAGTGATGCAGTGAGGCCAGCCAGAGGAATCACAGGTCCAATCAGAGAAGTCCGACCCGGGAGTCCTCCTCCAAGTCACAGGCTGGGGGCACCCAAGGGTACATGGCATGCCCTGACGGGGCACACAGAGGAAGCAGGCAAGGGGTGCCCCCTTTGTCCTGAGGTCTTGCTGCTGCGGAGCCAGCCCTGAAAGAAGAAAAGTCAACAAGGAAACAAGCCTGGTATGAGTTTATTCATGAGAAAACTCTGGTTCCATCAGGGGACGACATATTGGTTACAAGCTCCAGAAGCTCTTGTCAGAAGGGGCAGGACAGGGGCACCCGGGCGGGGGCTGTGAGGCTGGCAGGCAGCTCGGGGTGCTGAGGGGTGCTCTTCGGCTGTCCGCACACCCCACCCTCTCCTCGAGTGTTAAAGTGCAGCTGGGCAGGGAGGTGGGTGGGAGCAGGGTTCCCCCGAGCCCCCGCAAATATCGGCCCTCCAAGGGCGCTCGGTTTGTTCTGAAGGCCACCCAGCCCAGCACCCAGCCCAGTGGCCACCCAGCCCGTGTCCTCCCTGGAACCAAGTTGGGGAAACCTCTCCCCTCCATCAGACTCTCAGAGGAAGCTGCTTTCTGATGCTTTCTGAGCGGGGAGGGGTGGAGGGGCTGGAGGGAGGCGCTGGGGTCAGTGAGGGGCACTCTGAGCTCAGAGAGGCCCCGGAAGGCCCTGGCCTCCTCCAACTCCTCCCACCACCCACCCTGCAAACCCGGAAGCCAGAGGTGCAGAGTCTGGGCCCCAGTTCCAGCCACGAGTCAGCAGGGTCCAGCCCAGGCCTGACTCACAAGGGAGGGTCCCTCATTGTCAGGGGCAGGAGCTGCCTTGGGGGACAGGATGAGGCCCAGGGGCAGTCGTGGGGTCTGAGTTCCCCAGCGTCTGTCTCTGGGCCTGGAGTCAGTCGTCCCGCAGGTGGCCCCAGCTCAGATTCCAGCTCCAGCATCAACCCCAGGGGCTGCCTGGCCCCAGCAGCGTAGGCAGTGCCCCCGCTATTCCCAGGACACCTCTCTGGGAGGCGAAAAAAGGAAGAGAACGTCCCTCGCCCCAAGACCCTCCCACCAAAAAAACCCCTCGGCATCCTTCCCCCCACTCTTGAATATATTAGATTGTGCTGTGAGGGTGCCAACCCCTCCCTTCAGGTCCTGCGGCCACAGGGCAGCGTTCCAAGTCCAGCCTGAATCCAAGTCCATCTGGTGCCAAGACGGGAGGGGGTCACCTCTCCCCTCCTTCCCCGCAGAGGGCAGGCCCACCATTCCACAGGGGACTAGAGGGGAGGAAGAGTTGGGGGGCCTCAGTCCTCTGCCCCCTCTTCCTCAGTGTGGGAGGCTCCCGGGGGATCCTCGGGTTCTGGGGTCTGCTCGCCCAGGTGGGGGTGGGGGTGAGGGGTGGGGGGCCAGGCTGTGGGGCCGGCCCTCCTCGCCCTGCACGTAGACATTCAGGCCCTCGGCGCTCGGCTCCTTGCCGCATGCCTGGCAGCTACAGTGCAAAATCTTCTCCACCAGCTTGTCCACGCGGGGCACCTCCTCATGGCGGGGCACTCCAAGGTCACCTGTAGAGGGCGGCAGGAAGGAAGCAGAGAGAAATGTCCAAGGGTCTGGGCAGGAGTCCTGCAGGCTAAGAATCCCAGAGACCCCCAGAGCCCTGAGCTCTGCAGTGACAACCCCATGGGCTCGACAGGCCTTGGGAGAGGTGGGGGGGCAGGAGCAGTGGTCAGGGCCCCTCACGTCCAGTCCTGCCACTTTCCTCTTCATGCTGCCTCCTCACCCCCGCAGCCAAAGGGCCCCTCTGCAGTGTGGCTCGTCCACCCCACACCCCTTCCCTCTGTACTGGGAGGAAGCCTCACTGCCCACTCAGAACCCCAGGACCTGGGGCCACTCACCCACACTCTGGCCAGTGGTTTCTGCCTGAGATGTTCACGGTGCTGATGGCTCTGCCTCACCCTCCCCAGCTGCTGCTCTCCACCCCGTCCCCCAAGCTTCTGTCAGCCCTAGGGTCTGTGTTCAGACAGCACTGCCCAGGAGGCCCTTCCCGCGGGCCTGTGCCGAGCTCTCAGTCCTCTGCCAGTGCAGGGGATGCCAAGTAGAGTAGGGCACGGCCCACAGAGCTCAGAGTCCAATCAAGGAAATGGCTTTCCTCAAAATCACCTAAATGCAGATGAAAACCGGCAAGAGACGCTCAAAGCAGAGGCCCACAGGCTGAGCGACTAAGGCAGTGGGGGGCCCAGAGAGGGACTTGAGCCTGTAGCAGGAGATAGCACGGAAGTCCAGGGAAGGGAGAGGAGGAGGAGGAGAGGAGGAGGAGGAGGAGGAGGAGGAAGAGAAAGAAGAAGAGGAGGAGAAAGAAGAAGAGAGAGGAGAAAGAAGAGGAAGAAGGAAGAAGAAGAAAAAGAAAGAGAAAGGCCAGAGCGATAGCCCAGTGGGTAAGGCAGTTGGCTCATGCTGGCCTGGGTTCGATTCCCGGCATCCCATATGGTCCCCCAAGCACCGCCAGGAGTAATTTCTGAGTGCAGAGCCAGGAGAAACCCTGAGCATTGCCGGGTGTGACCCCCAAAAAAAAAAAAAAAAGAAAAGAAAGAGGAAGAGGAGGAGATAGAGCAGGGGGAAGAGGAGGAAGAGGAGGAGGAAGAGGAGAAAGAGGAGGAAGAGGGAGAAGAGGAGGAAGAGGAGGAAGGCGTTCCCTCCCAACTGGGAGAAGAGCATGTGCAAAGGACCCGTGGTGGAGGCGGGGGGGGGGGGGGGGGGGCCCGCCGCCGGGCCCGCCCCGGCTCCCCCCCGCCCCCTCCCCCCGGCACCGCGGTGCGGGGCCGGCCCCGGCAAAAGAAAGAAAGAAAGAGGAGGTGAGCTTACTAGCACAAGCCTGTGCTAGTAAAGAGGAAAGAGACAAGCAGCAGCTAGAAAGATGGGTGGGCCCTGCATGGTCAGCTCCACTGACCACACGAGAAGACCCCGGGGGGGTCAGCACGTAACTGACAGCAGAAATGGCCTCCCTAAAACATCTCCAGTGCTGTCAGTATAGGCGTCAGGCCTTGGAGCCACCTGGAGGCAGGGGCCAAGCCCCATGGCCAGAACGGGCCTGGGAAGGGGATTCGGGTAGGCAGCAGGGGCGTGGTAGGGGGTGGTCACAGCACTCACAATCTCCCACATGGACTGGGCCGGCATGCAGGAGTCACAGTGCACCAGAGACTCCGTAGACTGCGGGAAGGTGTTGGGGACACTGTAGCTGAAGCACTGTCCCAGGCATGCCCTGGAGGAGGAGAGGGAGCCCGGGCAGGGGTGAGTGGGGGCGGGCGGGGACCCCAGCGATCCCCGCTCCCCGCCAGCAGTCCCCACCTGTTTTGGATGGACTTGGCCTCACAGCCGCTGTGGCCCACAATCTGGGTGATGTTCTTGGCCTCGCACCAGGCGCTCTTGTCTGGGAACAGCGCCAGCTTGTTGATGGGCGGTGGGGCCGCCAGCAGCATGGCGGGGAGGACAGCCCCCACCAGGACCTGAAGCATCGTGGCCTTCAGTGGCTGCAACTGGGCAGAACTCGCTGGTGAGTCCCTGCACAGCCTGGAGACCGGGCAGCAGGGGGACGGTCACGTGACCAGCACAGGCACCGCACTGCCTACATTCCAATCCCAGGACCACCCTGACAAGCCAAGCGCAGCCCTGGACACGCGTTTCCAGTTAATGAACCTCCACAAGGGGATGTCTGGGTCATGAGCAGCTCTGTGGGAGCACTTGTACTTCTGGCAAGGAGGCTGTGTGAGCGCCATCCCCAGCACTGCCACGTGGGGTCCCCCAGGAGGGCCACCAGGTGTGGCTGCAAGAGTGAAGCAGCAGAAAGGGAAGGAGGAATGAACTCTAATGGGACGGTTAATAGTTTAGGTACTGATGCAGATCACGACCAGCCAATGAGGTCACCAGGGCTACACCCCAGAGGGCTCAGGGGTCAGGCAGTGCCGGGACCACACCTAGAGTCTTGCCCATGCCAGGCATGCTCTCCAGTCGCTTGAGCTGTCCCTCCTGCCCTGTGCCTCACATTGTGATTTCTGTCTGCTGGGGAGGCATTGCATGGCTACTCTCAGCTCTATAATCAAGTCCAGGCTCCTGCATGCAAAGCAATTTTCAGCCCATCCAACCCTCTCTCCCTCTCTCTGGCTTTAGATTTAGGGTGGCCACACCTAGCAATGCTATCCTAGAGAGATAGAGGGGCACCCATCTATCACCCAGGGCCCACCCATCTTTCTAGCTGCTGCTTGCCTCTTTCCTCTTTCCTAGCACAGGCCTGCTAGTAAGCGCACCTCCTCCTAGCCCAGGATAGCCCCTCTATCCCTAAAGGGCACCGTGCTCAAAGGCTGCTCTCAGCAATGTCATGGGGGAGGGACATCGGTGCCCAGATCAAGCCAGGGCTTCCCACATGCAGAGCAGAGTCACTTGCCTGTTGCGCTCTCTCCCCGTTGCTCAGTTTATTGCTCTGAAAAACAAGGATGGTGGGGCCAGGAATATGGATCAGTGGTTAGAAGACACATTTGGTGTGAGAGATGCATTTCTCCCCAGCATCACAGACAGAAAAAGAAAAAGATGGTGGCAGCATGCATGAGAAAGGACCACTATGATGACTGAACAAGAAGCTTCACTTCCAATCACAGGCTCAGCACTGAACAAATTGCTCCCTTTTCACTCAGATGTGGGTCCACCAGGAAAACACACACCCAAAAATGCCCCCCCAGAGGTCAGACAGATAGTACAGGAGTGGGAGAAAGAGGGCAGCAGGGTGCTTGCCTTGAATGCCGTTTAACCAGGGTTGGATCTCTGGCACCCAATATGGTCACTGGAGCACCACCAGGAGTGAGTCCTGAGCACAGAGCCGGGACTAAGCCCTGAGCACTGCTGGATGTGGCTCAAGACCAAAATCAACAACAGAAACAGAGGACAGTGGGTAAGGAAAGCGCTTGCACAGTGATGACCCAGGTTTTATCCCCAGCAACTGCCAGGAGTGATCCCTGAGCAGAGAGCCAGGGATCGGGCTCTCTGCACCTCCACCTGTGACCGCTCACCTCTCCTGCTTCTCTTTCTTTTGTTGTTGCAGTGACCTGGTTCACAGACATTGGTCTACAGGACTCGTGAGGGGACGAAGGACACACCTGAGCAGTGACAGTGACCCACAGAGACCGGACATGCGGCGGCACAACCTGACAACACAGCAGAGCTGCCAGGCCCGTGGGCAGTGATGCGGACAACACAAGGCAATGAACGCTGAGCCCTCCAGTCTGCAAGGCAGATGCCTTTTCTCTCTCTCTTTTTTTTTAATTGCCCCTGAGCCAGCTCCTCTAAAGGCTCGGGTCACCAAATTCTAGTGCTGCTGCGCTGGACCTGGGGAAGAAAAGTACCAACCCTAGACTATCCTGTTATTTCTTTCAAGGCCACCCCTGCGAGAACCTCAAGCCCTGAGTCTACATACATCTCATGAACGCTGCTCCGTCCTAAGCAGCACACATTTGCTGCTAGCCTGCAGCCACGGGGAGCGCCAGACACCAGCCAATACCGGTATCTGACAGCAGATGGCAGTGCAGGGCAGAGTGAGTGTGGACGGCGCTGAGGGGGCTGTGACCAATGCAGCTCTGCGTCCTCGCTACCCCGCTGGTCCCCTGCGTGGACGCTCCTTCGTGGTGACACCCGAGGCCTCAGGAGCCCAACCCAGCATGCAGGGGTAATGCAGAGAGAGGAGCTGACCAAGGTGCCCCTGCCTCTCTCACAAGATGGGCAGCTCGTGTTTTGGATGGACCCAACCTCATCCAAACCGGACAGCATGAACTTGCTCCTAACGGGCCCCTGATGGGTTGGTCAGGGGCCCACCTGGCCCCTACAGCACCTCCCTGCCCCACCAGGGACTGGCCTCCAGGTGTGTCCAGAGGCCAGAGGCCCTGCAGGACATGAGACTCGCTGCTCTCCCCACGCACTCTGGGGGTCTCTGTCCAGTCCGACAGCACTGCAATGCCTCAGGGTGAGCAGAGGAGGGGACAGGAAGGCGACCAGAGCAGGGAGTGGGCTCGGGTCTCCGGGGACTTGGGATTCGGTGGTGCTGGAGGCATATAGTCAAGTCTGAAGTGGGTGGGAACCGAGGCACTGAGGCCACGGCCCAGGCCCTAGGAGACTCCAGCCGGCTCCTACTTCTCCCCACGCGCCCCAGGAGGCCCGTGGGAAAGCTCAGAGGCATCAGAGCCCAAGTGCACGCAGGGACAGGGCGATGCCGGCCGTCTCCACCCAGCTCTGCCAGCGGGACACGGCCATCCCCACCCTTTGCTGCCTCAGCGGCCCCCTGCACCCCTCACACGGAGTGCAATCTCGGCGAGAAATCGTCATGACTTGGCTTGCTTACTCCTTTTTGTTTTTGCAGCAGCAGCAACTCGGCTTCTCCCCACCCCCTTTGTTTTAGGGCTATATCTCTCAATGTTCAGGAGCTACCCCCGGCTCCATGCTCAGGGTTGCTCCTAGCAGTGCTCAGGCGACCATGCCCTAGGGGTACTAGGGGGTCAAATCCAGACATCCTGCATGCAAAGCCTGCACTCAGTTCACTGAGTCACCTCTTCCAATCACTTATTTATTTTTTATTTGGGGCCACACCCGGCTCTGCTCTGGGTTTACTCCTGGCTCTGTGCTCAGGGCTCTCTCCCGCGGGGTTCAGGGGATCATATGAATGCTGGACATCTGAACCCGGATCAGGAGCACATAAGGCAAGTGCCTTGGCTGTTTTGCTCTCAGGAGCATCTTTTAAAAACACTGGCCCTGGGGCCGGAGCGATAGCCCAACGGGTAGGGAGTTTTGCCTTGCACATGGCCGACCTGGGTTCGATCCCCGGCATCCCATATGGTCCTCCGAGCACCGCCAGGAGTAATTCCTGAGCGAAGAGCCAGGAGTAACCCCTGGGCATTGCCGGGTGTGACCCCCCAACAAAATAAATACATAAATAAAAACACTGGCCGTCTCTTCCTTCCTGAGCCTCACCTCTCCTTTCCACCCTGCAGGGTCCACAGCAACCCATGGACTCCCGAAATATGGGGGAAGAAGGGAGTTAGGGAGACAACTTTTTGTTTTGCTAAAGTTCTGTCCCCACGCCTTCCCAGGGTCCTGTGGCTCTAGCAGTGTTAACAGGTGAGAGATCACTTCTTACAGGGAAGGAGCTGAGTCTCAGACCCCTGCTGTGTGCTCGAAGCCCAGGGGCGCAAGAGGAAGGCCCAGTTTGGGGAGGACAGTCAGAGGTTGGCTGGGGGGAGCGGAAATCTTCACTCTGTTTCAAAATGGTTTATTCCGAATGTGGGCTTGGGATTCAGCCTGCTGGCAGCCTGCATGCCTAGGATGGGTGAGGCCCTGGGTTCCGTCCCTGACACCACAACCCTGGGCCCCAAAGCATCACTGGGTGTAGCTCCTGTAAAACAGCAACAATAATAATAAAGCAACTACAAGGAGTGACCACAGCAGGGAGGAAGGGCGTTCCTGGCTGGAGAACCCAGGCTGGTTCTCAGAGTCCTGAGCTCAGAAAATGAACTCAGCGTCCAGCTCTGGCTCTGCTGAGGGACAGGAACCTGCTATGGACACTGCACAAGGGGTCAGGGGAACTGTCGCAGCAGGTAGGGCACTTGCCTTGTATGCAGCCAACCCCAGGTTCCCATATGGTCCCCAGAGCCCGCTAGAGTGATTCCTGAGTGCAGTCAGGAGTAAGCCTTGAGCACCTCCAGGTGTGACCCCAAAACAGAATGCGGTAGAAAAAACAGACACTGCACGAAGTTCTCCGCCTATTCACTTACTCAGTCCATACCATGACCCGGGACAGCTACTATTATTTTCCCATATCTCACAGGTGAAGAAACTGGAGGCAAAGAGAACAGAGAGGCTGAAAGGTGTACAGGAGGTAGGGCGTTTGCCTTTGCATGCCGGCCCATGCCGGCCCGGGTTCGATCTCCGGCATCCCATATGGTCCCCTGAGCACCGCCAGGAGTGATTCCAGGAGAAACCCCTGAGCATTGCTGGATGTGACCCAAAAAAAAAAAAAAAAAAGGTGTACAGGAGGAAACAGAAGTGAGAGAGTAGCCCACCGCCACCTCTGTAGATGAAAAGGGTCACAACAGCAGAGGAGAGAATGCGGGGAACTGGGGGGGGGTCTGGAGTTGGCAGGAGCCCTGAGGGTCTTGCCCCTTCCCAGGCAGCTGAGCCTGCTCTCCCTGGCAGTGCTCTGAGAGTCAGACCCACAGGGTTGGAAGTTAAAGCCCCCAGAGCAGGCCCCCCGGAGGATATCTGTGGGGTCCATCCCATTTACTCTGAGCTTAGAGAAGGCATGACACCACCATCTCTTGGAGCCGCACTCAAAGCTTCTAGTAGGTGTGAGTTCGCTCTTACCACCCACTCCTAAATCCCAGATCATTCCCATCACCTGATCCATTCTGAGGCCATCGGCACCCCAGAAAGCAAGTTAGGAAGGTCTGTGGAGACTCAGGCACAGACCAAGGGCATCACTGCTCTACCTCCCAAAGCAGGGGACACAGGAGACCAGTCCTGGCAACTTCCCGGGGAGCCTTGGCTGAGAGCTAGGGGGGAGGGCAGCTCTGGGGCCTCCCCACAGGTTCCCCCCCCCCACACACACACAGGTTCGCCCCCTGCACCGACATTTCTACACGTCCCGAATGCAATATCGTCCTGACATGCTGGCACCTCGCTCAGATGCCCAGGTCCCAGCCTGGATTCCGGCTACGATTTAGAACTGCCCCTCACATTACTGTTCTCTCCTACAAGATCCCAAGGTGCTGCCAGCCAGGAGATATGGCTCCCTAACTCCCAGGGAAGGGTCCCCCAAACGGTATGTAAGGTCAAGTCCCACTGATGGGTACCTGGGTTCCCTGTTAGGTAACTTGTCAGGTTTTGTTTCTCTTTGGGCACACTCTGGCTTGAGGGATCCTCTCTGCTTGGTGCTCAGGAGACTATGTAGTGCCAGGGCTTGAATCAAGGGCTCCCACACGCAGAGGCTGAGCTCCAGCCCTTTGAAACATCTACTCTGTCTCACTTGAAGAAATATCAATCATTAGAGTAGGTGCTGGAGCTCTAGTTAGCACAGCTATCTCCGTGGTGCCTTCACACAGCCTATCCGTTTTTAATGCAGCACCCCATATGGTCCCCTGAGCACTGCTAGGAGTGATTCCTGAGTGCAGAGCCAGGAGTAACCCCTGAGCATCACTGGCTGTGACCGCCCCCTCAAAAATATAAGAGTGGCTTAAGGCCAGACACAGCAGGTATTCATGTAGAATGCTACATCCACCCAATTTCTGTCTCTCTCCCCCTCTCTCACTCACCACCGCACTCTTCCCCCTCCAGCTGCTGTTATGGCTCCAGAAACCACTGGTGTGGGAGCAAACCAAGGGCAGGATAGAAAACCCTTGCTAAAAAGGCAAATCCTCGGGGCCAGAGTGATAGTCCAGTGGGCAGGGCATTTGCCTTGCAAGCGGTCAGACCCGGGCTCAAGTCCCAGCAACCCCTATGGTCCCCAAGCATCGCCAGGAGTAATTCCTGAGTGCAGAGCCAGGAGAAACCCCTGAGCATCTCCGGTGTGACCCAAAATGAAAAAAAAAAGCCAAAGCCTCTTGAAACTTCAGCTCCTGCTTCCCTCAGGCCCCACTGCAGGTGGGGGCGCTGGGGGCTCAGCACTGAGGGGCCCTGCGAACCCCCTGGCGAGCACTTGGGGTTTGGGTGGTGTCTACCCAGCTTATCCCAGCTGGGGAGAGAGCTCAGTGAGCTGGAGCTTTGCATGAGGAGCTTGGATCAGATCTCCACAAAGTCCCCAGAGCACCCCAGGAGGGACCTTCCAAGCACCAAGCCAGGAATAGCCCTGGAGCACTGCTAGGTGTGACCAACCCCTCAGAAAACAAAAAGCAAAAATCTAAACCTACCATACTGGATGCTTCCAACCCCCTGCCTCTCCCTTTTCCTCACACACATAGACACACACAGACACACAGACACACACAGACACACACACACACACCGCATACACGCACATGCACACACATCTGAGTCTCTTCCCAGGTTCAGGTCACACCTAGCTGGAGGCCAGAGAAATAGCAATACTGTGAGTCCCCACGGCCGATCCAGGACAACCTCCAACACACACATGCACAACCCTAACTCAAACTTCAGCCAATCGTTGCCCCCTCGTTTCCTGAAAGCGTGGAGAGAGCACACGGAGCTCCATGAAGCTGTGAGCATCGGTGCTGAGAGCCGCCAAAGGGGTGAGTGCCCAGAGATGTCGCCTTCCTTGGCTGTGGTCATCCTGAGTTAGTCACCCTCCATGGCCCACCTGCTGCAGTCTCCCAACTGCCTCCCTCCCAGAGTGGGTCAGAACAATCTGGAGGGGTGCTGTGATCCAGGAAACTGGAGTCAAGGGAAACGCAAGCAAAGGACAGGGTGTCTGGGGAGGGGCTTACAAACTCAAGTGCTGGGGCCAGAGAGATAATCAGACAGTAGGTAAGACTTGCCTTGTACGCAGCAGGCCCAGGTTTGATCCAGGCATCCCATATGGTTTCCTGAGCCCACCAGGAGTGATTTCTGAGTGCAGAGCCAGGAGTAACCCCTGAACACCGCTGGGTGTGGCCCCAAAACAAAACCAAACAAAAGCAACAAAGCTTCAAGTGCTGCCCCACAGGCCTGCCTGGTGGGCACCAAGGAAGTTCTCGCCAGTCCTAGGTGGCGATGGGAGCCCAAGGCCTGGACAGAGCAGTCTCACTAGAGCTGACTCCCAGAAACTCAGCAGGGCCCAGCTGCCATGTGGGGAGCTGGCGCCTGCCCCAGCGCTGGGCCTGGTGACGAACCAGGGTAGGGAAGCGCTGCAGGTCTTGGAATGAGTGCAGGACTTCCGGGGGCGGAGAGAAGAGGTAGATCTGCCAGGGGGCAAGGCAGCGTCTGACCCCCAGCCCTGGGAGCTCCGTGGAGTTCCAGGGCTCAGGCTCGAGCCCCAGGACAAGTTTTAGGCCCAAGTTCCTGTGGGACGCCCATGGTGGCCTGGGAGCAGCTGGTCTCCTGGGGGCCACAGGCCACCTGCTGCACCTCCCCGACTCACAGCGGGTGCAGGCCGTGGGAAGGCCACGTAAGCAGAGGCCCTCGTGGGCAATGTGGCTCCAGACCACAGGAGGATGATGAGCTTCCCTTCACCCCGGTAAAGGCCTGCCCACGATGCCCACAGCAGGTTTCTATGGCACACGGAGCTGAGGTTAATCAGACCCCGTGGGCTTCCAGGAAGAGAGTGTCTGTGAACCCAACCAGTTCGGGCGCCTCCAGAAAGAGCCTCTGGTGGAAGCAGCTACATCGTGCCTGACACAGCTCACAGCATAGCAAGCCCACTAGTCATCTTCTCCTCATCATGCGAGAAACCCCCTCTCTCCCCTGACAGCCCGGAGTCCTGTTCCATTCCCAGAAGCCCGGTTCTCCCACCTAGGGTGGACTTCACAACCATGGGAATGCACCATACACAGGCAACTAAATGTACCCTTTCTTTCCTAGTAATCTGTCTGACGTTCACTTGTTTGCTGGAGCAGCCCTAGAACTCAGAGGGGTGGAGTGGGGGTGCCCCTACACCTCCCTCCCATCTGTGCTGAACAGCACAAAGCAACTGGCCAGCAGCGGGTAGTCACGCAAGGCCCAGCTGGAGTCCCAGGCCAGCCGGTTGCTCTCTACCTCCCTGGGGCTGCTGCCCCGCTGCCCCAGACCCTAGACTGTCTCCCAAACAGACAGATCTCAGCTGCGAGGAGCGCTGCTGGACACCACATCTGCTGGGCAGAGTTGTATCCCCAGCCCACCCACCCCCCAGACCTCGCCAGTGTCCCTGATGTGTGTGTCATGTTGGGCGGACGGGGTGTGGGGTGGTAAGGAGCCAAACTCCATCTGAAATTTTACTTTGAAAGACTGAGAATATATCACTGGAAAATGGGAGCCCAGATTCTCCCCACACCCTCCACCCTCAACACAGTGGGGGGGCAGTGGGAGATGGCCAGCTTGCAAGAGTCCAGGAGCAGGTGGGGTCACTAAGGAAGTGCTCCGACCTGGCCTTTTCTCTGCACACCCCCTCCAGCTCCCACTAAAGCCAACCACACCCAAGCTGCCCCAGCATCTGCGGGAATTTCAGGCAGCCAGGGTGGGTGGGTTGGAAGAGTAACAAAGGGCTGGAGGTTGGTTGACAAATTGCTCCCCACCCCAACTGCCCCCAGCGCAGAGCCTTTGGCCTTAAGCCCTGACCTCTGTTTTTCCTGGGCTTCCCTTAGTTACAGTCTGGTATCCTCCGCGGGACGATGGACTCGGAAAGCCTGAATCCGTGCCCTTGTCCCTGGTCGCCCCTGGGGTCAGGCAGGGCAGGCAGCTGCCCCTGCCCGCCGGCTGGGAAGAGAGGAACCGCGCTGGAGCGGCAGCGGCGGCAGGTGGCAGGCCCCGGGGGCCGGTCCAGGCAGTCTCCTGGCGGGGTGGAATTCTTAAGAAAGCTGAGCCCCCGGAAGGCTGGCGCCCCCATACCCAGCCTCGATGGGGGCGGGGAAGGGATGACCCAGGCCAGGCCCTGGGGGGCAGCCGGAAGGTGGGGGGGAAGGAAGCACCTCTTTCACCTGGTCCTGGAAGCTATACGTGAGCCCCATGAGTGTGGGGAGGAGAGTCTGAGCAGGTCAGGTCTGCCCTGGTGGCTGGGGGACCCGGGAAGATACCCAGAGGGAGTCGAAAGACAGAGGAAAACATATCGGGGGAACGGAAAACGGGGGGAGAAAAAAGAAAGAAAGGGGCCAAGCCTGGGAGGAACGGGGACGGAGAGGGGCGACAGACGGGAAGGCAGAGACAGGGACAAGAAAGGGGCTGGGGCAGCGGGAGGGCGCGGGGCGGCTGGCGGGGCGCGGGTGGCGCAGGGGGGACGCGGCCGAGCTCCCTGCACTGCCCGGCGGCCGCCCCGCCCTCCCCTCCAGCTTTTGCTCCTCCCGCATCTCCTGCTCGTTCTCTGCTGCCCTGGAAACTCCTCCCGAGGCGTGGAAGCCCGCGGCGGGTCCGGGGACGGGCGCGGGGCGCAGCGGTGCTCCTCGGGCGGCCCAGCCGGGGCGCGCAGATGCCTCCCCCGACCCTCTCCGCCCCCGGGCGCTCGAAGGCGCCTCCCCGACCCTCGGCCGCCGCACGGGCCGGGCAAGGGCGCTCGCGGCCGGGGCTCTGGATGCCGCGTGCCGGCCCCGGGTTGGGACTTACCGCGCGCACGGCGGGGAGCGCGGAGCGCGCGGCGGTGGGCGCGGAGCCGTGTACGGGCCGCGGTGCGGGCAGGCCCGGCGCCCCGGGAGGCTCGGGCAGGCGGCGGGCAGCGCTGGCGGCGACCCCGCGAGGCTCGGCTGGGCTGCGCTCGCGCCGTCTGCGGCCCCAGGCGGGCGCGCGGTGCGGGGGAGCGGCGAGCCGAGCGGCTCCGACGTCAGGGGTGTCTCCGCTCCAAATAGGGAGCGAGGGCGGGGGCAGCGGAGGGAGGGACGCGAAAAAGAAAGAGCGGGCGGGCGCGCACGGCCGCTCCCTGCAGGCGCTCAGGAGGGGGCGCCGCGGCCGCCCGGGGTCCCCCGCGCCCCTCTCCTCCTGCCCCGGCGGATTTGGGTGCTCCGACGGCGCGAGCTAGGAAGCCCGGCCGCCCGGTCCTGCTGAAGCGCCCTCGGTCGGGCGTCTGCCCCGCCACTTCCCTGAGTTGGGGGACTGTGCCGGGACCCGGGATGACAAAGACGGAGATGTTTCTTGGACCGGGGATCACCGAGCATCGATGCCTGGCTCTGAGGATGTGGCCCTCCCGCGCGCGGAGACCAGGTACCCGGACGGACGGTCCCCATCCTGTAGTTTCTGGAGTGGCCCCAACCCAGGCGCTCCCCGACAGGCCATCTGTACCCAGGGCGATCGGGTCTCGCGACCCCCGCCCAGCCTCGCCTTTGGCTTGAGCATCCTCAGGAGGGCGCGGAGAGTGCAGAGATTCAAGTTTGCACGCAGACACCGGGGTCCATCCTGGCCACCACAAATGATCCTCCCTGAGCACCACCTGCTGTGGCCAAACAAAACAACAGCAACAACAACAAAAAAAAACCACAAAAGTCGCAGGAGGGAGTATTTTTTGAATTGGAGCCCCCACTAAACCGACATCTCGAGCACCTTCTGAGGGCTTGGCTTAACCAGCTGCTGTACGCTTCCGGGACGTGCAAAAGGAGGAAAAGAGCGTGTGGAACACCCAACTAACCAGTCCATATTTGTGTGCCTAGGTGAGAGGCCTCGTGCCATCATCATTGTGTGGTCAGTAGAGTGAGCAAAGCTTTCTCTAGGCAGGTAAGTAGCCCAGGACACAGTGGTGGGACAGGAGTTTGCTTTTCCGTTGGTTAAACCCAGTTCTATTCTCCTGAAGGCAGGAGGTTCCTGAGCACCCTGGGAAGGCTCCAAGGGGCCGGTTCCCGGTGTCCCTGAGTTTTTTTTTTGCACTCTTCAACCCCAGCAATGTTATCTTCCAGCTTCCTTATGTTGTTGCTGTCGTTACTCACATCTGGAGCCAGGTTCTTCATGCCAGATGGGAATGCCTTCCCAAGCAGCTTAAACACGCCCTTCTCCATTGTGATCTGGGCACAGGTCGGCACCTCTGTCCACCATCTCTCCCTCCACTGGACTGTGGGTTCCTTGAGGGCAGGGATCTCCTGCTCATTTCAGAGTCCCAAACAATCAAGGTCTCTGATCACTGGCTAAATGAAGTCATTATCCTCTCCCATGGATGTGTTTCCAGGAGGATGATGATAACAATCACAATGGCTCACCTCTATTGAGCAACTCACTGTGCGCCTGGTTCCACTCCAAGGACTTGGCCCACACAATAAATCCATGAGCTAAATGATGATGTGACCCTCGTTTTGCACGCGTGAGATAACCAAAATCTACAAAGATTAACTAACTGGTCTAAAAACACAGAGCAGCATGTAGCCCCACCCAAGTTTCATCCCTGGCACTGCATATGGTCCCCCAAGTACCATCAGTATTGGTCCCTGAGCACAGAACCAAGAGCAGGCTCTCAGCACCACTGAATGCACTGCTCCCCGATGAAAGAAAAAGAAACAAAGCAAGAGTTAAAAGGTGTTGCATGGCTGCATCCCTCAGAGTAGTCATTCAGTAAATGCTTCCCTTAGGGCTTGCCACTCACCTGTTCTCACTGTGGCCCCGGCTGGACAGAGACTAGACGTCCATTTGGAGGGTTGTGCCATAGCCAGCAGTGCTCAGAAGCTACTCCTGACAGTGCTCAAGGGACCATATGTGGTCGGGGGCTCAAACTACGGTTGGTTGCAAGGAAAATGCCTTACCCCCAGTTCTATTTCTCCAGCTCCTGGATGTTTCTATGTTTTTATTTTATAAGAGCCCTTTTCAGCTTACAGGAAGCTAGTTGGTCTGAGCACAGACATGGTCGGGATCAAAAAGCTCGCTCTAACAGCCACTGCTCCCTCAGACATGAGGTGCTAGAATATACCCACGTGTTTAATCAAGAACATGGGGCTTGGGCAGCCGGGATGCAGCTCAGGGATAAAGTGCATGCCTGGCATGCGTGAAACCTGGGTTCGATCCCCAGCACTGCCAAAATAAAACAAAAACATGGAATCTGAGGCTGAGTCATGCCTGCCCGGTAAAGCGTGTTATTACAGAGGAGCTACCCTGTGCGGGCAGGGGATCTGGAAAGTGACTTGTTGCTTGTTGATAGATTTTCAACTGGGCTAGGCACACACTATACACTGCCTCTCTGGGCTAGGCACACACTATACACTGTTGGCCTTATCCTATTCAGATCCCATCATTCTTCCCATTTTGGGGCAGAAACACCGAGGCATCATTTCATGCCCTGGACTGCTCCACGGGTGGCAAAGCCTAGACTTGAACTGGGCCCTTGTCAAATCACTTCCTCATAGGACCAGAGTGATAGTACCGCGGGCAGGGCATTTGCCTTCCACACAGCAACCCCAGTTCAGTCCCTTGCATCCCATCTGAGCACTGCCAAGAGGAATTCCAGAGTACAGAGTCAGGAGTAAGCCCTGAGAGCATTACTGACTCCCCCTTACCCCAAAAATCAGTCCTTACCCACCTACCACACCTTCTTGACCACCTCAGCACCCTTCCCTGTCCAGCTGCCGTGGGGATACCACACCTTGGGGACAGGGCGGGAGCCCCAATGGGAAAGGCAGAACCTGCCGGGGTCAGAGCTCACAGATGCACCTGGTTGGCAGGCAGCGGTGCGCCAGTTGCCCCGACAGGCCTGGCTGGCACAGGGCATGGGCCAGAAGCCAGAGCCTGCTGGCTCCGGGCCAGCCTCCTGGGGCCGAGGTAATGTGGGGCCCAGAGCTAGGGTAGAAGGCTGAAAGCCTCTCTTCCCCAGCTCATTAGCAAACATCTGGGCTCAAGAAAATGACCGACCTGGAATGTGACAGGGTGTGGGGAGTGGGGTGTGGGGAGCTGGTCCCCCACCCCCAGTCCGGGAATGTGAGCTCCCTCCCGCAGGGGCACAGGCTCGGGCCAGCTGTTTCCCTCTAATCCTGTCAGCCTGGCCACGACAGGGGTCCAAACCTCTGCTCTCCCCAGGAGAGAGTCCAAACAAGCAAAAGGGCTTCCTTCCCGGGCCAGCCCACTGAATCAGAGGCTTGGTGCAGGCCCAGACCGCAGGGCCTCCCTCCGCTGGGAGGTCAAGCCGAAAAGTGTCCCTTCCTCCAGGTTTGGCAGGGGAAGGAGCTAGGGGGACTCGCCACAGGAGGCTCTGCAGTCTGGCTCCATTGTTAACTCTCCCACTCTCCGCAAGTTTTGTTTCTGCACCTTGGCCTCCTTGTCTGCACAATGCAGCTAGTAGAGCTGCTTGAGACCCACTCATTTATTTAACAAACATTTGTGCTACTATGTCCCAGAGAGCTACCACACCACGATGGACCAGACCAGTCTGGGACACCTCCCAGTCCTCAAGAGGCATAAGTTGGCAGGGGCCAGGGGATGTAACTTAAGCAGTAGAGCACTTCTCTTGTGTGTGTAAAGCCCCAGGTTCAATTCCAGGCATCATCAAGGAAAAGAGAGCAAAAGATACTGCTTGGGAGCTGGGGAGATGTTCAAAGAGTTGAGCACAAGCTTTGCATGCAGGAGCTCAGGGTTGGAACCCCCACCTCTAGACAGCTCGCTCTGAGTACCAAGCTGGGAGTAGCCCCTGAGCACTGCCAGGTATGGCCTACAATTAAAAAAAAAAGGTCGGAGCAATAGTCCAGCTGGTAGGGCATTTGCCTTGCATACGGTCAATCTGGGTTTGCTCCCCAGTATCCCATATGGTATCCGGAGCACTGGCGGGTGTAATTCCTGAGTGCAGAGCCAGGGATAACCCCTGGGCATTGCCGGGTGTGAACACCCCAAATTAAAAAAAAAAAAATAACACCTGCATTATCTATCCAGTCTGTTTCCTCACTAGTCACTCACTTTTTCTTTTTCTTTTTTTTTTTTTTTTGCTTTTTTGGGTTACACCCGACAATGCTCAGGGGTTTCTCCTGGCTCTGCACTCAGAAATTACTCCTGGCGGTGCTCGGGGGACCATATGGGATGCCGGGATCGAACCTGGGCCGGCATGGGCCGACCGGCGTGCAAGGCAAATGCCTTACCCGCTGGGCTATCGCTCCGGCCCTGTTTTTCTTTTTAATTTTGTGTCACACCCTGAACCAAAAAAGAAAAAAAAAAAAAAAAGAAGCAGAAGCTGCATTTATAGGGCTGTAGCTCACTAGTAGAGCACATGTCTTATGCAGATGAGACTTGGATCCTCAGCACCCAAATAAAAACAAACCAAAGAAACAAGAAGCGTTCAGTTCTCTGAATAGGATTCAGAGCATGCACAGACCGCAGATACAGAAGTTTATTCACGAAGAAACTGAGTAAGCCAGAGCCGGTGAGGTGATGAGAGAAGTGTCCAAAGACAGCTGTCTTGAGTGATTCTGGGTCAGTTAGGATGAGAGGGAGCCAGGACTCAAGATAAATGGCTGCCAGGGGCTCAGCAAAGTTTCTGGGAGATAGCACCTGTTCCAGAAAATGAAAACTATTTTAGGGAGGGTCATATCAGCAGAGGGAAGGCAGCGAATCTGTGTGCCTGGACCAAACCCAGCCCTCGGCTCAAAAGCTTCTCACCTAACTATGGAAGCTTCCATTTCCTCGCCTGTAGAACAGAAATTTTATTATTGGGAGCTATTCTGGCTTTGTGCTAGGAGGGTCCCTCTGGACTGAGTGAAAGGCCATGCAGTACCAGGGACTGAACCTGGGGCTCCTACGTGCAAAGCATGCACTCAGCCATTTGAGCCCCCAAAGAGAAAATGTGAATCGTAGGCAGACTCAGGCCAGCTGGTAGAATTCACCAAGACAGGTGTGTGGCACAGGCACAGCTGCCCGGAAGTGCAGCTCCTGTTCGTATCTTCTCCCAGGGAGGAACAGGACTGGCCCGAGCTCACGTGGTAAGGGCGGGTCCAGGACTGGCATCACAGTCTGACTCTGGCCTGTGTCGTTTTGCTTCCTCCCTCGCTGGGCCTCATGCCAGGCTCAGAAAGCAAAGAAGGGGCAGGACATCTGGGGTCTGTCCTGGAGATCATGATGGTGTCAGAGGAATGGGGAGGGTCCGGGGCCCTATGGAAAATGTCAAGTACCTTTTGCAGGAAGGATGGGAAACCAAGAATCAAGTGCTGAGAATGAGGGAGTGGGGAGAAGAGGCTCAGAGCGGAAACTACATTCTGAGGATTGAGTGGAAACGTAGGGGCTGGAGTGATAGCACAATGGGTAGGGCATTTGCCTTGTAAGCAGCTGACCTGGGTTCGATTCCAGTATCCCATATGGTCTCTCCGAGTACTACCAGGAGTAATTCCTGAGTGCAGAGCCAGGAGAAACCCCCTGAGCATTGCCAGGTGTAACCCAAAAAGAAAAAAGAGCGGAAATGTAAACCCAAGTTGGCCTGTACCCAACGGTCATCCTTTTTCCATTTGAGAGGCAGTTTCCTTTTTTTTTTTTCTTTTTGGGTCATAAAGAAAATATGACCCGGTGATGCTCCTGGCTCTGTACTCAGAAATTACTCCTGACGGTGCTTGGGGGACCAATGGGATGCCGGGGGATTGAACCCAGGTGAGCTGCATGCAAAACAAGTGCCCTACCCACTGGGCTATGGCTCCGCCCGCCGTTTCCTCTTCTGTTAAGACTGAATATATTAAGGGCCGGAGAGACAGAAAGCTGCTATGGAGTTTGTCTTGCAGGTCCCGACTGGGTTTTGATCCCCGGCACCCTATATAGTCCCCTAAGCACTAGCAGCTGAGAGCCATCAGGGGTAAGCTCTGAACACTGCTGAGTGTGGCTCAAAACCAAACAAAAGTTTGACCATACTGACCTGAGCAGGAGTGCGGTGCAGGAGACTAACAGACACTCCATTTCTCTCCGTCCTCCCTCTATTGAGCTGAGTTGTCCATTTTCTTCAGCAGGAGCTGCTGGAGCCCACAGTGACCTCCGTTCACCTCCAGGTATAGAACCAGAACTAAGCGTGAGGTCTGGAAGCCCCACTTAGCTGCTGTTTGCAGTATTAAGCAAATCAGTTCAGCACTCCATTATGGGGAAGGGGAGAGGGTTGGGCCCCACCTGGCAGTGCTTAGAGGTGACTCCCAGCTCTCTGCCAGGCAGTGCTTTGGGGACCATGCAGTACTGAGGATGATCCCTGCCTCCCACATGCAAAACATACACTCCAGCCTTGTAAGCCTTGGGCCAGCCCCTCCATTTTTCTTATATTGTGTCTACATTCTCAGCTCTCAGCAATTTATACACAGCATAAGCCAATGGGCTAAGAATGTTTCTCCCTCCACAAGAATTGGTCCTTGTGTGCCTTTCACACTATTTTTCTGTTCCAACTAAATTCATAGGGGGTGCAGGGAATCACTCTCTTGGAACATGGGGATTAAAAAAAAAAAAGGCCCAAGGATACTTTCCAGAGAACTGATTCCCAATCACACCCACAAATCCATTCACAGGGAACCCGGTTCCTCACGACCCTGTTCTCTCAGGCAGAGGGGCTGCAGTGGACAGCTCCTCAAGAACTCAGGGAAGGGAGGCGTTCTTCAGGGAGGCCAGGGCTCAGAAAGGCTTGCTGGGAAACATGAGAGATGAACAAGGCAAGTCAGGCCACATGGGAGTCGAGAAAGAAGTGCCCACTCGGGACCTGAGAAGAAAGAGTTGTCTTCAACAAATACATGGCCCTCGGGTTGGAGAGAGTCTAACACGCGGAAAGGGCCGGCTTCCACCTGGGCGCTGCATATGGTCCCCAAACACCAAGAGTGATACAAACATTGCAGGAACAGCCAGAGCACTGCCAGGTGTGTCCCAGATTCCCCCAAAGCAAAGGCCTTGAGGAGAGAGTGAACCAAAGGGTTTGGGGAGCTCTGAGTACAGAATGACTGGAGCAGAGCAGCGAGGAAGGAGGTGGTAGGGGTCAAGGTCAGAAGGGGACTGGAGGGACAGTGGATGGACAGTGAGACTTCCAAGTTCTTTATTTTTGGCTTTATGGGTCACACCCGGGGATGCTCAGGGGTTACTCCTGGCTCTGCACTCAGGAATTACTCCTGGCGGTGCTCAGGGGACCATATGGGATGCCGGGATTAAACCCGGTAGCTGCATGCAAGGCAAATGCCCTACCTGCTGTGCTATATCACTCCAGTCCGAAGACTTCCAAGTTTTGACAGGGTGAAAGAAAGGTCCTGAGGTTCCCTTTTCCTTGACCAAAATGAGATTACAACAGATCATGATCAGACTAGAAGGAAACTTCAGGGCTGTTTTCTGGGGCTGAGGGAGAGAAGTTAAAAATCTTAATGAGGGGCCGGAGCGATAGCACAGCAGGTAGGGCATTTGCCTTGCACGCGGTCGACCCAGGTTTGATCCCCGGCATCCCATATGGTCCCTTTAGCACCGCCAGGAGTAATTCCTGAGCAAAGAGCCAGGAGTAACCCCTGAGCACTGCCAGGTGTGACCCAAAAAAGCAAAAAAAATTTAAAAAAATCTTAATGGATTTGACCAACAGGGTTGAGGCGGCTCCAGCCCCTGGACTTCAATTAGGGGCCAGAGAAATAGCACAGCGAGTATGTTGCTTGTCTTGCATGCAGCCAACCTGGGGTCGATTCCCCAGCATTGAATAGGGTTTCCTGAGCACCACTGGGAGTGATCCCTGAGCACAGTCAGGTGTGGTATCCCCCCTCCCCAAAGGGAAAAAAACCAACATAGATGAAGGAAGGATCTGGAATAATCTCTACTCCTTAACAAGAGGACTTCCTGGTAAAACAGGTACAGCTGGGACTTAATTCACAAGGCAGTCTGCACTGTGGTAGACTTTTTATTGCTGTGCCATAAAAGTCTGTTCTGTGACATCACAATCAACATACCTCTAGTTTAAATGGGGAAAGGGGTTCTTTTGAGCATAATTTGTCACAGAATTGACTTCTTGTAAAAAATATTAATATTTTTTAATATCTAAAATTATTTCACTTTTCTCCTCAGTACGAGTGTCATCCTCACATTTGTACTATGGGGCAGATGGGATCATTACAATGATCACACAACGAGGCCTGGGGAGGCCAAGTGACTTGCTCATGATTATTTAGTGACCCAGGGAAGGGCCCAGAGGAGAACAGAGGATGCTCTATAGTAAGAATCTGGGAGTCTTTTCTTCCAATTGAAAGTCGCTGACCCATAGAAATGAAAAAATCAGGGCCACCCACTTAGGAAGCAACTGAAGGGGTTGATTATAATTAATTTAGGGGCAGAGATCAAAGGGCTGAGTGCATGCCTTGCACGCATGAGGCTCCAGTTCCTCCCCAGCACTGTCTGGCCTCCGAGTACTACCAGGTGTGGCCCTGGTGGCTTCTCAGCACCACTTGGGCCTGAGCATTGAACCGTCTGACCAACACAGCCTGGCCAAGTATCGCCAGGATCCTGAGTCCCTCGAGTGCTGCTTGAGAAGCCTGGCAAAACTAACTTTGGGGTCTAAAAAGGTACAGAAGACACTAATGAAAAAAAATATATGAAGGACATAACGATGGTATAATAGCACAATTGAGATGTATTCTGGGTCACCTTCACTGCCAATGACAGCAAAAGAGGGAAAGCAAGGCAGGACAGAAAGCGTGCGTACAGACTCGGCAGAGTGGATACACACTCTCTGCTCCCCAGTCACGCACACTCCAACAGCGAAGTAGACCTAGTTCCTAACATTGCTCTTTAGATACGAACGGGAGGCCCATGCTCTGCACCAAATTTAACTAGAGAACACCCTGCTTCCAGCTCGGCCAAGAGCCCTAGAAGCTATGGCACACATAGCAATGGGCACAACTACATATCATTTCCCATTCGTTATGTATGTTTTTGGATTTTGGTCTACACCTAGCAGTGCCCAGGGCTGACTTCTGGCTCTGAGACACAAAGGTCACTCCTGACGATGCTTAGGGGATCCTATGGAGTGCTGGGGGACCACATGTGTCAGCAACATACAAGGCAAGTGCCTAACCCAGTCTATGATCTTTCTGCCCTCTCCCCACCTGTTCCTTTAAGCTAGTTTTGTTTTAAATTTTTTTTTTTTTTTTGCCATTTTTGGGTCACACCCGGCAATGCTCAGGGGCTACTCCTGGCTCTACACTCAGGAATTACTCCTGGCGGTGCTCGGGGACCATATGGGATGCCGGGGATCGAACCCAGGCTGGCAGAGGCCGGCCGCGTGCAAGGCAAACGCCCTACCTGCTGGACTATCGCTCTGGCCCCAGTTTTAAATTTTTTGTTTTGTTTGCTTTTTGGAGTCATACCCGGCAAGTTACTTCTGGCTCTATACTCAGGAATCACTCCTGGCAGTGCTTGGGAGACCAGATGGGATGCCGGGTCGGCTACATGCAAGGCAAATGCCCTATCCACTCTACTACCACTCCGGCCCTAAGTTAGTTTTTGCAGAACCAGGAATCAAACCCAGGACCTCAACTATGCCAAGCATGACCTGTGTCACCGAGCCACATCCCAGTGCTTGGTTTTTCTTTTTTGTGAGGAGGGTTTGCACACACCTTGCAGTGTTCAGTTGCTCTTGGGTGGTGCCTGGGACAGGGCAGTGCTGGGGGTGACCCACGTGCAGGGCCAGCCGAGAAGCCCCTTACTATCTGTCAGCACAAGATCTTAGTTTCTCCATTCTCTCTGCTAGAAGGAACTAGGGCTCTGTGGAGAAAAGGCTGAATCCAAGGGTGGTACAAAGCAAATACAAGGAGAGCCTGGAATATCTTGTGCTTAAAGAGTGAATAAAGGGGCCTGAGTTCAACTGTTGACTGAACTCAGGGACCTGGGTTCAATAAAGGGACCTGGGTTCAATCGTTGACACCACAAATGGTTTCCTGATCCCTGAGCACAGAGACAGGAGTACAATCCAAACACAGGTGGGTATGACCCAAAAATAAACCCAAAAAAGTGGATGGAGACCTGGATAATGGCTCAGTCACAAAGCACAAGGTGTATGTGGCGGGAAGGGCCTGGGTTTGATCCCGGCACTGTGGAAAAACAAGAATGGAGTTAGATGTTCAAAAGTAGGGGCCGGAGCGATAGCACAGTAGGTAGAGTGTCTGCCTTGCATGCAGCATGCGGCCAACCTGGGTTCAATCCCCGGCGTCCCATATGGTCCCCTGAGCACCACCTGGAGTAATTCCTGACAGAGCCTGGAGTAACCCCTGAGCACTGCTGGGTGTGACTCAAAAAAAAAATATACAGATAATCAGCTTCAATGAGCTCTTGGCAGACAAATCTAGATAATCTGTGTAATAACAATTGCTTAAAGTGGATTACAATCATTTTAAGAAAATGAGAATCCACAAGTCCACGCTGATATAAACAACGAATAAAAAAGGGGGAGAAGGGAAAGCTATTCTTCATAGGTCAAATAATAATAATGAACTTAGGAAGCCACTGATGGTCAAACCAGGAAGATTTGATAAAGAACAGTATTTAGAGACTCAAAAATCTCTCCCTACAAATACTTATGAATTACAAAGAAAAAATTATTAATCAGTGGTGAAGCCAGGCAAAAACCCCTGAGCGCTCAATTGAGTGTTCACAGGTTTGACACTGAGATAAGTAAACATCAAACACCCCCATTCGTTATTTATGTTTTTTGGATTTTGGTCCACACCTAGCAGTGTCCAGAGCTGACTTCTGGCTCTGAGACGCAGAGGTCACTCCTGACGATGCTTAGGGGATCCTATGGAGTGCTGGGGATCACACGTGTCACAACATACAAGGCAAGTGCCTAACCCAGTCTATGATCTTTCTGCCCTCTCCCCACCTGTTCCTTTAAGGTAGGTTTTTTTTTGGGGGGCTTTTGGGGTCACACCCGGCAATGCTCAGGGATTACTTCTGGCTCTGCACTCAGGAATTACTCCTGGCAGTGCTCGGGGGACCATATGGGATGCCGGGGATTGAACCCGGGTGGGAAGAACTGGACCAAACTCTATGTTCAGGGGTCACTCCTAGCGGTGCTCAGGGGACTGACTATATGTGCTGTAAAGGATTGAAACAGGGTTGGCTGTATGCAAGACAAATGCCCTACCCCTGTTGTAGAAATCAAACAAATTTCTCAAGATAAAAAGGGGTTGCACGTGGAGAAAGTTTAAGGAGTCCTGAGCTATGAAACAACTGGTTTGTGGAGACCTGTGGATAGTTTAGTGGGAGAGCAAAGGCCTTGCAGGCGTCAGGCAGGATATTCAAGTCCCCACATCACTCCCATTTGCCCAGTACTACTGCAGGTCCCCCTCCCATCCCCAGAACTACAAATAAAGTAGGTGGCAAGTATGGACCCCTGGTCATCACAACGAAAATCACAGCAATAAAAGGGCAGGGGAAACTCTGATAGAAATCAACAAAATGCTGAAGAACTGGTGAGCTGAAGAAAGATCTCACAAAACACAATGCTTGATCTTTGCCTGGACCCTAAGGGAAAATATCTAGACAATTTACAAATGTGAGTATGTACTGTGGATTAGAAACGACTGCAACCATTGTAATTATTTTGATACACTGTAGTTATATAAAAAGAATGTTCCAATTCTTAGAAAGTACATATTAAGATATTTAGGGATAAGTGAGCAGAATGTCTTCAACCTACTTTCAAATGGCTCAAAAATACACACACACACACACACACACAAATAAGGGAAAACACAAACAAGGTGGATAAAGATTACAGGTACAAATGCACTGGTTGCAATTTTAAAAACTTTTCTGTAACTACAAAATCACATGAAAAGCCAAAGTTAAAATTTTACCACTTTATTTTTTTAATTTATTATTTATTTGGGCCACACTCGGGTGATTCTCAGGGGTTACTCCTGGTTCTGTACTCAGAAATTACTCCTGGCAGTTTCTGGGGGACCGTATGGGATTCTGGGGATTGAACCTGTATCGGCCGTGTGTAAGGCAAACACCCCTCCCCACTGTGCTACCACTACAGCCCCCAAAATTTTAACACTTTGAAAGCACATTATAGGGGCTGGAGTGATAGCCCAGCGGGTAGGGTGTCTGCCTTGCATGTGGCTGGCCTGTGCCGGCCCGGGTTCGATCCCGGCATCCCATATGGTCCCCGAGCACCGCCAGGAGTAATTCCTGAGTGCAGACACAGGAGTAACACCTGAGTGTCGCCGGTGTGACCAAAAAAAAAAAAGCACATTATAGATTAGTAAATTGTCACAATCCCTTATATTCATTCAAGGGCTTAAGGCAAAACTCATCACCAAAAGAAATCTCTGACAAGCATTTATTTATGGCTAATGAACACAATCATTTTAACCAATATAGCTGATTTCAAATAGTCTTTTTTGTTTTTAGGCCAGTGATCAGGGCTTACTCCTAACGTGGCTCAGGCGGGCCTTATGTGGTGCCAGGGATCAGAGCTGGATCTGCAGTGTGCAAGGCTAGGGCCCTGCCTGCTTTACTATCTCACCGGTCCCCAAATGGTTCTTTTTAATTAAACTCAATGTTTATTCAACTAGTTCAAGTATGTGAAACTAGGTTTGAAGAGGCTCAAACCCTTCCCAGCTTCAACAGCTTTCAGCTGGCATAGCAGAGCGGTTAGATCAGAGTTTTAGAACTAGGTAAACTTCGTCTGTAGCACCTGTTAACTGTTATTCCCAAGGAAAGCTATTTATCCTTTCAAAAGGTCTCTACAAAATAAAATAAAATACGAAACAAAAATCATGTCTCTTTATCGCTAAATGAGAATAGCAATTCTATAGGATGGTTGTAAACTTAAGCATAATGTACATGAAGACTCAGAATGGTAACTGGCATAATCATTTAAGTTCGGCCAGTGCAAACTGGCTAGACCAGCAAAGAAAGATATTGACTGACAGCTAAGAATGAGCTCCTTTTTCTTGCCCCTCTCTTGCCTAGTAAAGACTCATCTCCTGCCCACTCCTGAATTCCTCTAGGAATTTTTTTATTTTGGGTCACACCGGAGACGCTCAAGGGTTATTCCTGGCTCTTCGCTCTGGAATTACTCCTGACAGAGCTCAGGGTACCATATGAGATGCAGGGGATCGAACCCAGGTAGGCTGTGTGCAAGGAAAATGCCCTAACTACTGTGCTATCGCTCCGGCCCCCTTCTCTAGGAATTCTTAACATCGCCTCCCCCACTTTCATCTGATTCCAAACGCCCTACTCGAGCACCACAAAACTGAAGCTCATTGCCCTGGATGCAAATTGCAGTCAGTTGTCTCCTGAAGAGCTGCACTAGTTCTTGGATCCCCAGCTTACACGTGTGTTCTTCCCCATTCTCTTCCTGATTTGGCATGAGTCTGTGGCCAGGAACTGGTTTTTAAAAGCTAGTTTCAGAAGGGGAGAAGCCATGCTGGCTTTACTTGTGTGTACTTCAAAAGCGGAGTGAGAAACAGTGGCATTAGTATTACTCATGAAGATGTGTTTTCAGATAGTTTTAAGTTGGGGTTTTGCTTGATTATTATTTCTGCTTTTGGGATCATACCCAGCGATGCTCAGGGTTCTGCACTCAGGAATTACATTGGCGGTGTGCAGGGATCATATGGGACGCCAGTAATGGAACCCAAGTTGGTAAGGCAAATGCCCTACCTGCTTTACTATTGCTCCAGTGCCCGTTTTTTTTAACCTTGAAGTTATCTGAAACATGCCTCTTGCCTTCAGACCTTGTGAATCTAGACTCTAAGAAGCCAGCTCCGGGAATCCAAGGATTATGTGCTTTCTTTCAGGAATAGTCTCAAGGACCATTACTAACCATGCACTCTACTTGATTCAAGTAGCAATACTGCCTTTTAAATTTTGGGGCCACATCCAGTAATGCTCAGGGGACATAACTGGGGAACCATAGGTGGTTCTGGGATTCAAACCAGCTGCATGCTTGGGGTCACAAGATTTCTCTGACCCGATAGTCCCTTAAAAACACTTGTGTTAGCGCACGTATTGACCCTCAAAATCTATAAGGTAGGACTTTCTCTATTTTTTTTCCCTTTACAGATGAAGATATTGTGGTTGAGGAGGTGAAGATCACAGCCTACCCAACTCAGCAAGGGAAGGCAAAGGAACCTGGACCCAAGATGTCCAACTACAACCCAGAGGGTCTTCCAGCTGCTTGACAGCAACGCCTCTCTCCCCTGTCACGTCACTTTACCATCAAGTTATTCCCAGGCTCTCAGAGGCAGCCTAGTGACCGTGGGGACTTCCAGCATACTCCTGCCCAGCTGTTACCCCACCACCACCCTCTGGTGTCTGAGGGGACGTGGTGCTTTGCAGTATACTTCAGAAGAAAGTGGTGATAGCTTCCAGATGAGCCTGTTATTCTAAATTTAACATTCCTTTTGGTACTTAGACTTTCCACTTTCTCCCTTCCACCCCTCTGCATTTATGCAATTAGAAAGCATGCAACAGGAAACCATTTGTGTCTCAGCACCATCCAGCACGAAGGCTGCTTTGCTCCCAAGGAGCACATCCTTGTGGAAATACTCAGCAGAGTTTATTTGTTCAGGTTCAAAACTACTACTTCAACAATGCAATCAGATTGACTCATGATAAGTAAAATGTAATTATGGCTTGGTTACATTAAAAAAAATCTAGAAAGTGAGATTTAGAAAAACCAAAGCAAAACTACAGCTATTTTGTCTTCACTGCCAGCTTCGCTATTCCTCTCCCCCTGGGACACAAGCTGCACCTCTGGCTCTTTCCAGCGGTGAGAGCAGATGACACACACTGGACACGGTCAGGAACTAGTGCACGCAGGTCAGTTCTCAGCAAAGGCAAACTTCTGCCTAAGCCAAATGCAGTCTGATAAGTCTCCCCTGGTGGGCACTTGAATGCCAAAATCATTCACCTAAATGAACTCAAAATACATATTGTTCTGGGCCAAATTACACAGTGTCGCGCTTGGACTGAATGCATTTATGTATGTTGGCAGAGCAGGCTGCTTTCGGGCGCCACAGCACTATCCTGTATCCTGTGCCCTGGTGGGGTTTCATTACTCTCCCCCAAGCCCAAGGATTTCCTTGTACTTGGTTCCAGAAGGCAGACCAGGAGTAAAGTCAAAGTTTCACATCCCCACAAGGGAGCAGGGCCCCAAGGACTTGAATTTCTAATGAAATTTAAACAGAATGTACGCCATTGCCCAAAGCTGCAACTTTCTGAAGGGTGATGTGAGCCGGGGGTAGGGACGGGAACAAGATCATGCATTGTGCAGTGGTATGTGAGAATACAAAGAGAATACAAAATATTCTAGAGTGAAAGGAAAACAGCCAATGCTTCCTTTTTTGGAGACTTTCGCCTACAACTATTGCTGGTGAGCTTCTCAACTCACATATGAAAGGTGCTAGGCAAAGAAATTCTTCCAAATAAATGTCCAGGGCTGGAGTAATACTACAGTGGGTAGGGCATTTGCCTTGCACACAGCCGACCCAGAATCGATCCTCAGCATCCTATACAGTCCCTTGAACACCTCCACGAGTATCCTGAGTACAGAGCCAGGAGTAACCCCTGAGCATGGCCGGGTGTGACCCAGACAGGAAAAATGATTCCAACAGGGGCCGGAGCGATAGCCCAGCGGGTTCGATCCCGGCATCCCATATGGTCCCCCGAGCAGCGCCAGGAGTAATTCCTAAGTGCAGAGCCAGGAGAAATCCCTGAGCATTGCTGGGTGTGACCCAAAAAGCAAAAAAAAAAAAAAAAAAAGATTCCAACAGCAAGTAATAGTGAAGAATAGAGAAGACTGAAGCCAGCATCTGTTTCCACTCCATATTTTTCTAGTCCATTATGTATCTAGAGCATTCATGGGCATGTTTTTTATTTTTCCCCTCTCAGTGCCAGGGATCAAACCCAAAGCCTCACACATGTGAGGCAAATGCTTTCCCACTAAGTCATATCCTTGGCATGGAAATAAAAAAAAAATTTTGGGGGGGCAGCAGGGAGAGGTTCGGCTTTTGAGTCCCACCCAGCAGTGCCCAGGGCTTCCTCCTGGCTCCGTCTGATGGTGCTAGGAAGACCATATGCTATGACAGGGATGAAACAGAGCTGACCATGTGGAAGACAAGTGCCTCAATCGCCAGTTTACTTCTCTGGCCTCTGAAAAAAAATTTTGTTTTGGTCACACCCAGCAATGCTCAGGGGTTATTCCTGGCTCTGCACTCAAGAATTACTCCTGGCGGTGCTTGGGGACCATATGGGATGCTGGGGAGTCGAACCTGGGTCGCCAGGTGCAAGGCAAATGCCCTACCTGCAGGACTATCACTCCGCCCCCCATGAAAATATTTTAAAGCACTTATGGGGATGGGACAGTGACTCAACAGCAGAACACTTGCCTTATGTGAAAGAGGTTCAACTGCAATGAGACAAAAACAAAAGCGAAATAGAGCAAATATGATGATAGGCGTAAGGGCGCCAGGGTGCACGGTTTACCCTTTCAGTCGTGGTTATGGCAAGCTTTGCTTACAGTCCTAGGTTCAAGCCCATCTTTGGATTTTTTTTTTTTTTTTTTTGTTTTTTGGGGTCACATCCGGCAATGCTCAGGGGTTTCTCCTGGCTCTACACTCAGGAATTACTCCTGGCGGTACTTGGGGGACCATATGAGATGCCGGGATCGAACCCAGGCCGGCACAGGCCGGCGTGTAAAGCAAACGCCCTACCGCTGGGCTATGGCTAACTGATCCAAACAAAAAATGTTCCGTGAGCAGAGGAGCCAGGACGGTTTTCAGGGCAGAGGGCCACTGTACAGAGATTACTACACTGGGGGCTGGAGCAATAGTCCAGAGGAGAAGGTATTTGCCTTGCACTTGGCCAACCTGGGTTCGATCCACGGCATCCCATATGGTCCCAGGAATACTGCCTGGAGTAATTCCTGAATGCAGAGCCAGGAGTAACCCCTGAGCATTTCCGGTGTGAACCCCCCCCCCAAAGAGAGAGAGAGAGAGAGAGAGAGAGAGAGAGAGAGAGAGAGAGAGAGAGAGAGAGAGAGAGATTACTACTCTGCTCCAGAAAGGCAGTGGGGCAACAGATCAGGGAGGGAACAGGAGAGAGATCTGCTACTTGAATCTACTCATAACACTTGCAAGAACCAAGGCCTAATCGATGCTTCAGAATTGGAGTCAGACATTAGTTCCACCCTGGTGCCAGCCTCATGCTCCCAGCCCTCTCCCCTGCCCCTGCCCACTCTGGCTGTTTTGCTGCTTCCCAGTTATAATAAGCACTGGCAGAGTCTAAGCCTTTGTGAGTGACCTTCTTTGCAAGCTGTCTGCTTGGAAAGCCCACGGCAACTTCAAGTCTCTGCTCTGCAGTGCATCCTCAGGAGGCCCGCTGTTCCTGCGTGCTCACAGCTTAGCAACTGGATTCCTCTGCTGAAGCGAGAGTTTACATGTCTTTCCACCAGGCTCTAAATTCCTCAACGGCAGCAGCCTGCGTTGTGTCTCTTTACCTCTGGGGCCTATTGCAAAGCCTGGCTCATGGTAGATCTCAATCAGCATTTACAGGAAAAAGGGGCAAGCAGGATTCAGCTTTACCCAAATGAACCGTGTTACGCAGAAAGTAAGATACAAGAGACTCATCTGCTTTTAGAAGATTTTGCCAATAGTTTTTGTTTTGCTTTGGATAAGTCTTGTCTCTAGCCTTCCTGGTTGAAGCAAAACCAAAGGAATGAATTTATAGACAGGCATTTAAAGTGATCCTTTTGTACTTAAATTCGTACCATAGGGGACGGAGTGATAGTCCAGCAGGTAGGGCGTTTGCCTTGCATGCGGCTGGACCCAGGTTTGATCCCCGGCATCCCATATGGTCCCCTGAGCAATGCCAGGTGTGACCCAAAAAGCAAAATAAATAAATAAATAAATAAATAAATAAAAAAGAAGAAGAAAGAAACGAAAAAGAAAAAAAAATTGTGCCATAGCTTCAGGATGTCAAAGGTAAAATTAATGTCAAGCATGGCCTTCCAGCCGGGCCAGAACGTCATAAGTTTTAACCAGCCCAAAGGAGAAAGAGCCGCTGCTGACAATGGGTCTGATTCAGGCTCTGAGAAGGTGGAGACTGAGCGAGCCATCAGCCCACTTCTGTTCACTGCGTGGCAGCAGTTCTGTTGGGACGTGTGAGCCTGCCAGGCTCTCGGAGACCACCACCAGGCAGCAAGGCAGGACTCACGGCGCTCACCTACACCTTGAGTCAGGTAACAAAGGAGCAGGTGGAAGCAGTTCTGAGAACGACATGTCCGTTGGAGGCTGAGTGCTGTCAGGAGTCAGAGAGGACGAGGCCTGGGAGTTACAGCTGACCTAAGTCTTCCTCATGCTCAGAAACAAAGGTAAAGAAACACAAAGAAACTAAGGCAAGGTGCCAGGCTGCCTAGTTTTAATTTATTTTTTAAGACCACCTCCTTGCCATCTCCAGAGAGAAAATACAAAACAAGAAACAGACTTGGTTTCAAATACATAAACAGTGTGCCGGAGCTTAAAGCATCACCGATAACGCTGTTCCAGAAGAATGTCCGCTTACTCCGGGGCACTTCAATATTCCTGAGGAGTAAACAGGATCTCGCTTTCCTCCTGCTGGGATGTTCTCACCTGTAGTCACTGCTCCTGCTCCTGCAAACCAAGGACACAAAAATCAGAGTGTGCAGAAAGCTCTAAAATAGACAGTGCTTAACTTATTGCTGCAGGCCACAGTAGTGAGACCAATGGTCCCAAACCCGACCATGCTGTCTGCTTTACAACTCACCCCAGAGTATGGCATGTGGCCTTTTCTAGGGTCTTGTCAGTGTCCACCCCCAAATCTTAGAGTAAGAAAAATTGGAAAGGACTGGATTAGAGCTGGGTAACAGCCATTCTAAAACCCGTCAAAGCTGAACCTTTGGAAAGGACAGTACTAGAGCCAAGCAACTTATTATCAATGGGATCTTGGGTAAGTAAGTGTCTTCACTCTCCCTGAGGAACCCATTTCCCATCTGCTGAGTGCTCACTGTGCTCCCCTCAGCTCGGGAGCAAATCAGCAGTAAAGTGCGTGTTTATGCTTGTAGGAGGCCTAGTCTGATCCCCGGCATTAAAGGGAAAAAAGCACATGATCACATATACACAAACAACTTCACACAATGCATGTCTCATATGAAGGAAGGGAGGGAGGGAAAAATTCAATAATTTGTCTGGGAGGCCGAGCAAGCACACAGGACGGCCCATGCATTCTAGCAAACATCCAATAAACAACTATAATAAAATGACCACACTGAAAAAGCTGGGACTTTGCTCCTCAGAGTGGAGGATGACAAATGGAGGCACAGATTCAAGTCTAGATAAAGTTACAAGGCCCTTCTTGAGCAACACACATATGGCTATAAAAGAATGTAACACTATTTTCACAGTAACTCCCAGCCATTTAAATACATAATATGTACACATAATCACCCCTGAGCTATTATCCATGACAACTCAGTGTGAACAATGAAAACATTTCCAACTACTAAAAGACCTAAAAAATCTTTCTCTGTTCCTTTCTGTTCACCTCCAAATTGAGAATGGTGCCAAATGCGAAGAGCCGTGGAGCAACTGTGTTCCGCTTTGGGGCCACGCAGCTGTGCCTCTTCTTGCACGGTCCCCATGATCTCAGCCAGGCACTGGCCAGAGCTGGTTTACAATTATGAAGGGCGAGGAGAGCCAGCCATGCTTTCTAGCTGCCAACTCTCCCTGCCCTTAGTGTCTCCAAACACACGAAAGGGGCCACAGTCTGCCAACGTGGCAGCAGTTTCTAAGACAGAGGCAAGGCTCAGTGCTTGGAGATTTGGTGGTGACCTTGTGGCTCGGCTTTAGACCAGAATTAGGACATTCATTTGTACCATATTTTCTGCTCTACTTGTTATGGTAGAACAATGGAGAGGTCAAGCTCCCTATCTTGGATGATCTAATAATCAATGTTTCTATTTAGACAGTGCCTCACAGCTTAAAAACAATTTCACCTGTCCTCCTCTCAACAACCGGGAGGGGGTCGAGATGTAAAATAAACTCAGAATCACAGAGAAAGCAAGTAATGGCCCTGCTCTGCATGGGCTTCCATCTTCTCTGCTCTTTCCACTCACCCCCAGCTGCTGTGCAGGGTCTGAGGAAGTCGCCCACAGGAACCTAGCAGTAGATATCAGTGGATGAACCCAGGCAGTGGAAGGTCTCTGCTGAAGGCTGTACTGCTATAAAGGCTGCTGAGGAAGCTTAGGCATTACCTCCTCTAATCAGATATACGATACACCTCCATTCATTTCACATGTCCACTGAGTATCAACCTTGCTCCAAGTCCAGGGGGAAAGAGAGATGTCACCTGTCTCACAGGAGGACACAATCTCCCACAGAGCTTTCAACACCGCCAGAGCCAATCATCTAAAGGCAAGGCAGTAGGCAGGGCCACTACACGTAAACACTTCTGGGGCATGCTCCCCCCTTTCCCCACACCCCTTTTGGTTTATTTGTTTTGAGAGCCACACTTGGCAATGTTTAAAACCTATTCCTGGAAGGTGCGGGGGACCACATGGGTGCCAGGGATGGAACTTGGGTCAGTCACATTCAAGGAAAACACCCTAGCCACTGTATTATGACTCTAGCCCTGTATTATGACATCTCCCTATTTTGAAGCACGTGATAGATTTTTTTTTAATCTTGTCTACTATAAAAAGATCCTTCAGTACAAAAGTACTTCAGCAAAATCACTGGGGTCCTCTTCAATGAAACACACAATGAATGAATCCTAAAAAGTCTTGTTTTAGCTTAAGTGATATGCTTATAAGGCACTCTGTGATCTTAAATAAAAATTATTTACAGATGCATAAGACAAACTACTTCACCATGATAACCTTGTTCTGTTGTTTTGTGCCGTACCTGACAGCGCTCAGTGTACCATGTTATGTCATGGGATCAAAACCAAGACTCCTGCATGCAAAGCATGTGCCCAGCCTGTTAAGCCATCCTCTGGCCCCATAATGCTAACTTTTAGGGCAAGTTCATTGATTCTAAGCTGCTAGCATATGAGGATAGACCTGAATATATACAGGCAGCTGAAGCACAGGTCAGGGGACCAGGGCACTGCGCACATCACCAGCGAACAAACAGCTAGACTCTCAGTAGAGGGGCCGGAGAGACAGCAGAGGTGTTGAGATGCTTGCCTTTGATCCCCAGCAACCCATATGGTCCCCTGAGCGCCACCAGAAATGATCCTGACCAGCTGGACAATCATAGTTGGAAATAGTAACGCTAGAGTAGAACTGAGTATTGAAAGTAGGTAAAGGGATATACATGTCGGTATTGCAAACTACAATGTGCAAAAGGAGGGAGAGAGGAAAAAAGGGAGGAATAGAGAGAAGAAAAGTGCCTGCTATAGAGGCAGGTGGGGGGGTGGGAAATGTGCACTGGTGGAGGGATGGGTATTGGAACACTGTATGAATGAATCTCAATCACAAACAGCGAACAGCTTTGTGATGGCCTAACTCATGGTGATCCAATTAAATAAATAAAAGAAAGAAAGAAATGATCCCTGAGCATAAAGCCACAATAAACCCTGAGCACTGCGGGGTGTGGCCCAAAACCAAACAAAGCTCCCTGGACACTAACAACTGTGTGTACCTAAAGAATGCTTCAGGAACTCGGGAGAAAACACTGATTCTTCTTAAAAGAAAGAGTAATTCTGTACCTACTTTGACATATTTTCCATGTACAAGATACGGAGACTGGAAATCGTGCTGACAGTTGGAGTACGCCATTCCCAATCCCATGCCAGAACCAAAGGCTAGTGGCCACATTCTTCCTAGTGAAGAGAAAAAGGAAAATTCAAATATGGACTCATTAAAAATCTTTCTTTGGTCAAATACATTTGCTTCAAATCAGTAATTACTCAGCATGATTATGCCAGACATTATTGGTAAATGTATTCATTTAGTCAAATATTTAAATACCTATGCTGTTAATATTACTACTTAATACAATATAAAGCAGCAGACATAGTTGGCTCTTAATTTTTCTATAGCAGCTTTAATCATCTGCCTACTTAAATGATTACCTTATCAGAACTACCAACTTTCAGTAGGGCACAAAAATTTTTTCAGCAAGAATTTCACCAATATTTGTAATTTTTACAATCATCATGAGGGTTACTTAAGCCAATACAGTAAATGATCATTTCTTATTAGCCCTGTGTTTTAACTAAGATTCTCAGCTGTAATCCCCACCAGCTCTTCTCGGAAAGAACTCAAAGTAATCCATCTGGCACCTACTCAGTATTCAAACTTCAGAAGTTTAACCAGAGAGTGAAAGGGATATCGCCTGGCCTGATCTTAGGAGAGTTCTAGGCCAAAAAGCATGTGTAATTCTGGTCTACTTGTTTTTATTACCAGCAGGATTTTTATTTTCAAGTTTAAGAAAAACATTAGAATTAATTAGAAATATTTGCACATTTAGTAAAATGACTCACTGGTATTAAATACAGCTCTTAAGATGATATCATATTTAAGGTATCAGGCACCCTGACTCAATGCTCAGGGGAAATTCTGAAATGCCCAACCCTTTCTGACCTCTTTCAGATTCACATTCTTTGTCTAGATGGTTTTATAGCGGCCAACCTAAAACTCATAAATGAGCAGGGTTGGCAGGCTTGTGGGTGTGCCTTCCAGAAGTGCCCCTGCTGAGTGCATGTATATACTAGGTAAATGTTGAAAGGCAGTAAAAGTCACACTTACTTTTAAAGAAGGTAAGTGAGAAAATAAGTCCTAATCCAAAGCCAGTACCTATAAGAAGGGGGAACACATGTTAAATCCCGTAGCAGTCATTTGACAAAAATAAAAATTACAGAAATGCAACACAGATAAAACAGATTTTTCCCATAAATGGTACAGTTCACATTTTCCTTTCTAACCGTCTTTATTGCTGCCAGAGGTGTGAGGGATGCCTCACAGAAGATAAAGCTCCCAGCACTCTGCCTGGACAGCCCTGGGAGGGAAACAAACAGAGTCCCCACAGTGAGGGCGTCTGCAGCCCACGCGGAGAGCAGCCAGAACGCTGGGCCCTCTCTGCTCTCTTCTACAGGGCACCTTGGCCAGAAGAGCAGACAGACAACGGCAACAGGAAACCCCCTCGTCATCTCAGTCCTTTGAATAATGACTCCTTTCTGAGAGATGAAATGGAGTATTCCGGAACAATCCCCAAAGGCGATCACAAGTCAGACACAGGTCAGCATGCCCAGATCCTCCAAAGCCCAAAATGTTCACATGAATCTGCTCCCCTCAATATATCCAAGCCTCGTTTCAGAGTCACACCCCATGGAACTCAGAGGTTACTTCAGGCGGAGCTTAGTTTCGGCTGTGCCGCGATCAAACCCAGGTGTCCACCTGCAAGGCCTCTGCTCCAACACTCTGAACCATCCCCCTGGCTTCACTCCAGCATTTGAAACCTCTGCCTTTCTTCCTAAATAAAATCGCAGAGCAAACCTATTTCAATTATCAGCTAAGGAAAAAATTGAATACCTAATTTTAAACAAAATTCCATAGGCATCTGAGCTTGGGGTGGGGGGAGAAAGGTTCTCTTTTTGTTTGGGGTCACACCTGGAGGTGCCTCAGGGAATCACGCAGTGCCAGGGACTAAACCTGAGAGGCAGAGCCACTGAATGAAAACCAGACTTTAAGTTCTCTTTCCTTGGCCAAGGCCCTGTCTTTTTTTTTTAATAAATAAAAGACCAGTCCTGACTTTAATCTCAAGCATCAGAAAAAAAACAAACAAAAACCCCCACCAAATCCTCATTTACTGTATTTTTTCAAACCTTGGTCATTCTAACATATCATTTTTTGCTAAATCCACATTACCACTTATATGTACAATTATTTAATCAGTTTCAACCCCACCATGATTTGTATATAGAACCACAGTCCCCAGTGCACTGCTGGGAACAATCTCCAAGCACCATTGGGTGCAGAGCAAAACAGAAAAGCCCCCAGAAGCCACAAACTGGGTGGAGGGCGCAAGACAGAGAGCGTGATCTAGTGAGAGGGTCTGTATTTGATCTTGGGTTTGTTTCTGCCACTGAAAAACAAAAAACCAAGGTAGGTACTTAATAAACTTAACCTCAATTTAATATTGGCATGACCATAAATTTGAGTGCTAGATATTTTTACATGGTATATTAAGGTAAATACAGACCCATTAAAAAAAAGTATTTTTTGGACTTTGGGGGAAGCCACCTAGCCTGTAATGTAGTCTCAAACTCTGAAATAAACTTTATTATTACTTTTCTGGGAGGCCTACCCGGCAATGTTGAGGGGTTACTCCTGGTTTTTGTGCTCAGGAATTACTCCTGACAGTGCTCAGAGGACCTTATGGGATGCTGGAGATCAAACCCGGTAAGCCACATGCAAGGCAAACGCTCTCCCCCACTGGACTATTGCTCCAGCCCTGAAATAACTTTATTATAAAAAGAAGTCACACGTGCCACAGGAGAGAACCCTGATCTGATCTTCCATGACATTTTAGACTTGACAACCATTTGGGATACTTTCTTTGATGCTCTTTCCTAAATATCTGTTCCAAAGCAGCTCTTAATTAACCTCTTTACAACTAAGCACATACAAGTCCTAATTCTCACCGCCATAAAGCTTTTCAAATCTGTGCTGTTGAAATTCTGAAGGCTTCTTTTGTCTAACCATGATTATGGAATGAAAATTCAAAGAACTCTCTCCAAACAGACAACTTTATCAGGAGAAAGCTAAGTCACACCTTTTGTGATCCAAGTAATTCTTTCTGCACCTGTACAACAATCCAGCTAACGTAGCCTCAGGCATTTATGTTATTTATAAGAATCATTTCTTTTTGGTTTGGAGACTCCAACAGGAATTTAGAGGACCCTGAGGCCCCTTCCAGGGATTCTCAGTTAGCTGGGCTGGATTTTGGACAGGACCAAGGATGCAGGTGCTATTCGGGCCTCCAGGTTTCACTCAGCCACAAGGTCTGGGATTGAACCAAAGCTCCTCTAAAGCAGGAGCTCTAACCCCTTTACTATAGCTCCCACGACAAGAATAATTTCTTTTGATTCTCTCCCATCATAAATATATGTCTTTCCTGTGACAGTCTACTATGCAAGTAGGAATTGTACACAAAAGTCATCATTTTACCCTGCGACCTTAAAGACTATTTTGGTGCCCAGACCAAGATAAAGTCGTAGGGCAAGGACACAGTTCAAAGTGCTAGAGTACAGACTCCACATGCCCTTGTTTGACCTCCTCCGGTGTGCATTCCCTACCCCAAGCCACACCCCAATCTCTGATGCTGGGATATAACTCAGTGGCGAAGTGCATGCCTTGCATGAACACGACCGGGATCCCTGGCACCATGAAAGAATAAACAAACTAAACAAAATAGAATGTACTTTCTCAAAATCACTCCTGTGGTTCCAATGTCCATATAATTTGGTGGTTGGGGGAGGGGGCACACCTGGGAGCTTCAGAAGTGACCATGAGCAGTGATGAGGGGCCCATATTCAGTTTCAAGGATCAAACTAGGATTGGCTGAACAGCCTCATGCAAGACAAATGACTTAATGCGTATACAATCTCTCTGGCCTACCATTCAATTTTTTTTTATACGGTGGAAAAATTAGTTTACAGACCACAATAGTTAACCATTGAATAGTTAACCTAGTCAAGGTGATGTTATGAGACAGGAAAGAAATTAATACTTATTTCCCCTTTTGATTTCTTTTTCTTGGGTAGGGGATTCCAAGCAATGCTCAAGGGGTCCATGGCTATTCCAAGTGACACACTCAGAGATACTCAGAGGAGCCATGTGGTGCCACGGAGAGAAGGTAGGGCTTCACACGTGCAAGATAGGTGCTCCTCATGCAGGGTATATGCTCTCTCCTCTTGTCACTTGTCTTCCTGTTGTTCATTGATTTGCTCGAGCGGGCACCAGTAACATCTCCAAACATCCTGTTGCAAGCAAATGTAGCCCAAGGGCATCTGCTTGCTCCAGGGACAGGAAGAGCCTCAAACCATTCCTTCAGGTCATGGGAATGAGGTCCATAGTTATTACTGGTTTTTGGCATATCAAATAAAACATGCGTAGCTTGCCAGGCTCTGCCATGTAGGTGGTATACTCTCAGTAGAAGGCTCCATCTCGAGCATTTACTGATAAAACTTAAAGGGGAAAGATCAGGTTTTCTCTTCGGTGGAGCTCTCAGGACTCAACTATGGAGTCTGGATGTTCAGAATGATTGACCTCATGATGTGTGGGATGCTCTGGCTTCTTGCTAGGCTTACTGGGATGACGGGTATCAGCTAGAACCTGCCTAGAACTGTATACAGTGTATAAATGTGAAAGATCCTGGGAAGGACCTGATCCTAAAATCTAGCACTATCTAAAATTGTCCGCGTGCCAACGGAGCTGAAGAAGAGAGCTGAAGAAGAGAGAGGATGGGTCTCTCTTCTGGGGTAGCTGGCATGGAGGTGAAGGAAAGGGCAGAGGAGCCCAAATCCCCACACCAAGTCCAGCCAGCGTGGCCCCTCCCCCGCACGTGTGAGCAAACCCTTGGACTCGGCCAGGGGCTGGCTGAGCCCCTTACCGGGAGGTCAGCTCCATGAGTTGCTTCCATGTGGGGTCGAGCGGTGCAGCTGTGGGTCTGGCGTGGGTCTCTCTTCGGAGGTAGTCTGGCGTGGGTCTCTCTTCGGGGGTAGTCTGGCATGGGTCTCTCTTGGGGTAGTCTGGCGTGGGTCTCTCTCGGGGGTAGTCTGGCGTGGGTCTCTCTTCGGGGTAGTTGGCATGGAGTGTCAGGCTCTCTCCTCTGTGTTCCCCAAATTCTCTTTATCTTGTTTATTTATTTTGGCTTTTTGGGATCGCACCTGGCAATGCTCAGGAATTACTCCTAGTGGTGCTCGGGGTGGGGGTGGGAGGCATAAGGAATGCCCAATTGAGCCCGGGTTATTCCTGTGCAAAGCAAATGGCTTATCCCTGCTGCTCTATCACTCCGGTCCCACCCCCAAATTCTCTTTTAAACGAAACAGCCTAATATGGCATTGCTTTCATTTCCCATACACAGGAATTAGTTTGGTGAAGATTACTCTGTAGGGCAGTACCCACCACTGAACCAGGTGTGCCAGACTCCAAAAACACCATCTACACGATGTCCTGCAAGGGTTACACTTTGTTTCCGTTCAGAGTTTAGGCCACACCCAGTAGTGCCCAGAGATATTTCTGGCTCAGTGTTCAAGGGATGCTCCTGGCGGTGCCTGGAGATCATGAGGTGATGGAATAAAACATGGTCCCCTTGCAAGCAAAGCAGGAGCTCCAGCCCTGGGTTCAATCCCCTGCAACCTACTGGGTCCCCTGAGCTCCTTTAAGGAGTGATTCCTGAGCAAATACCCAGAATAAGTTCTGAGTTACACCAGGTGTGACCCCTACAATATTAAAACAAAGAGCTCCAGCCCTATGAGCTATCTCCCCCCACACCATGGGGTCACAACTTCAACCTCTAAACAATCAGTTTTACACCTTCCCTAAGGGAAGAGTATAAAAGTCTCCACTACTAGCAAAGACACAGCCAAAACACCAAACTATGCTTCCCATGCAACAGTCCTGAACGCTAGGCAACCAGAGTAGTAACAAGTCTACACAAAGCCAAAGGGCTTGTTCAGTTCATTTCCAGACTAACCCTACTGCATGTGTCATAGGTACAAGTCTAACGGGTAGGTGTTATTTAAGCAGTTTAACAATAACTCACATCCTTCGGACCAACTGGGTAGGTGTTATTTAAGGACTTCTAAGAAATGGGAACTATCAAGAACTTGAGAGGTAGAAGCTATCTTGATTGATACACCTTGGCAAGAATCTACCATTTCCAGCTTGAGGAAATGGCACTGGGTTCAACTTCAGGGAGACTTGCCTCGCCCCTTACAGCTGGGAGATGAGGAAGACGGTAAACTGGTACTAGAAAATGAGGTACAGGATTTGGAAAGGCTTACAGATTTCAAACCAGGCAATGGGATGGGGAGAAAGGCCAGAAAAAACATAATGGCTTACAATCAGACCTTTCGGTCTTCTCCATCTGGAAGGCAATTTTTTGGCAAGCAAATCAAAAGCCCTGAAGGAAAATATTTCAGCATTTTTCTTGTCCCTCTGACTCCATGCCTGTCTCTCCTAGTTTTCCCCAAGGAATGAATGCTCTCTGATGTTTAACTTTTCCTAATAGTAGACCAAGAATGAGGCTCCATCTCCTGCTTCCATTATCAATCAAGTATAAAGATGGAATGTTTCACAATCAGTGAATAAGACCGAACGTTTCATCTCTAGATTTGATATGAAGGTGAGGTATATGATCACTCACCCAGTTTCACCCCTAGTAAAGCACTACCAGCACACAGCTGGGAGGTCCAAACCATAGGCAGAGCGATCAACGAGCATACTATGGTCTTAGACAAATTAATTTGACTGAACTGCTACATCTATAATTTTGGGAGGAGGAACCATATTTGCTCAGGGAACCATATGCAGTGTCTGGATGGAACTAGGGTCAGTCATGTGCATGCGAGGTAAACTATAATGAGCCTTAATAAACTTTGTACCATCTTTCCAGCTCTGTGTCTTCATTGTTTTTTGTTTGTTTTGCAACCACAGCTGCGAAGCTCAGGGCTTTCTCTGGCTCTGTGCTCAGGGACCACTCCTGTATTCCTGGCACGATCTGAGGGGCTGCATGTGGTGTATGAGGTGCTGGGACTGAACCAAGGTCAGCTGCATGCTGGGAAAATGCCCTACACACTTTACTATCTCTCTGGCTGTTTCCATACTTCTAAGACAAAAAACAGGGCCGAGTGATAGCACAGAGCGAGGGCGGTGTTTGCCTTGCACACGGCCCGGTTTGATCCCCTGGCATCCCATATGGTCCCGAGCACTGCAAGGACTTATTCCTGAGTGCAGAGCCAGGAGTAACCCCTGAGCATTGCCAGATGGGACCGAAAAAGAAAGAAAAAAAGAAAGAATATTTTCTTCACACAATAACTGTGTAGAGAATGTTTTAATGCTAATGTTTTACCTGAAAGTTAGCGCTCTCACTTATTGAAGAAACAATGGTGGAGCTGCTGATGAGTTTTACAGGTTCAAGTTCTCACATGCTCAATTTTCTTTTAAAAGGCAAACATGTTGCTTCAAAGAAAGTCCCACTTGATCGGGGACACCAGCTCTGCAGCTGTTTCTACTAAAGATTGGCACCTCAAGGCTAGGTTTAAGCTTCATAACAATAAAACATGAAAGGTTTGTCTGACAATAAAAACACACCAACATGGAAAGGAGAAGAGTTTTCTCTACCTTCGGCCACTTTCTTTTGTTGCTGCATGACAAGTTCTCATGAAAAGAGCCAAAGGAAAAAAGTACAAAGCATTTTTCACCTTCCCTGAAGCAAATATTTAACTACAAATAAAGTTTATATAATTCTGCTGCCCTCCCTCCCCACTCAGATCTATTTTTTTTTTTGACCATGCTATCTGAAACTTCTGATGTAAGTACACTCCTCCCCTAGTCCAAAAGTTAGAGTAAGGAGAATAAAGGGAGGCAAAAAGTCACCATAGGACAGAGGAGCCTTATGGAATTGACATTAGGCAAGGAGCCCACGCTCTGAAACCATTTCTTCTGAAGATAAAGGACTGCACAAATTCTTTCAAAAAGAAATTACTCTGAACCCCACACCTTAGTGCATGCTTATTGTGCAAAAGGACATCATAAAACTGGCTAGTAGATAAATACATATCTTTAGGAAAGAGCAATTCCTTTAAACAGTTTATTTGATACTACTTTAATAATACTAAAACAACTTCTTCCCACTAACTGCATAGAAAACATTGTCTTAAGAATAACAAGCAATAGTGGTACATTTTGAAACACATTTTATGTTAAGAATGGGGTGAAGGAATATATGTCGTCTGAGACATGAACAATTTATAGTGAATGTGACTTTATTTTTAAAATTCCTCATACAATGCCACACGTCACAAACTTTACTTCACTGTAAATAAGAAGCAAATGTAATGAGTAATAATGAACAAGCATAATACATGATGCGTGCAATTTGGGGGTAGACATTACTTTGGGGCACATTCCACTCCGGAATTACCTGCATTCCGTGGGGGTTGGGGCAGCACACCCAGCAGTGCTCAGGGCTTCCTCCGGCTGTGCTCAGGGATCAGTCCTGGCAGTGCTTTGGGGAGACTACTTGTAATGCTGGGGATCAAACCTGGGTCAGTCACATGCAAGGCAAGCACCCTACCCACGGCACTACATCTCCCCAATTACTACATCTACACAGTACTACGTCTACTACTCTTGCACCCCAATTTGAATCCTTTTGTTTTTTGGGCCACCTCCAGAGGTAGTTAGGGGACTGAACCTGTGCTATCACTCCAGACCCATACAGACGAAGTTTTAAGATCCTAGAAGCCAAGTGTTCAGTAAGTCCACTCTGAATTGTCTGGAAGATGGCTTTCCCTAAAATGAGAGACTGCTTTCCTGCTGAGCAAAGTGGCAGGAGCACAGATTTGCCATGACAGGCTGAATTCAGACCATGGCCCAGATGACCAGCTCCTCTCTGACCTCAGGTCGCCTGCTTGCAGAGGGAAGCACTCTTAGAGAATTGCTTGCTACACTGGGAAAACAAAAGGTACAAAGAAGTGTCTGGGACTGAGGAGACAGGGGTTAAGGCCAGTCCTGCACCCCATCAGTTCCGGGTCAAACCTCTGCACTACATATGGTCCCCATGCACTGCAGGAGTGACTCCTAAGTAGAGCTAGAAATAATCCCTAAACATTGCTAGGTGTGTCATACCCATCTCCCCTTACCTGCAAAAGAGAAAAGTTTCTGATACAGAATTCAGCACATAGCAGTAAGTTCTACTTCCCTATAAAGCGCGAAAGTGTAATGCAGCAATCCTCTAAACACAACCTATAAGCTGGAGACAGCACAGGCTGGGCATTTGCTTTAGGTGTAGCTGCAGTAGGTGCAACCCTGGTTCAAGACCCCAGCACCCGGTGTGGTCCCTGAGAATAAGGAATAGTCCCTGATCACCACTGGGTGTGGTCCCAAACTCCCCCCCCCAAAAAAAAGTTTTTTAATGTTAAATAAAACACAATTCACTAGGGAGGCAGGGATGTTGCTCAAGGGTTAGTGCACATGCTTGACATGTGCAAGGCCTGGAGTTTAAGTGCCAGTCCAAAGACCCCATGCACTGTAGGACAGAGCTCCCCTCTAAGCACACACACTGGTCTAAGCAGCACTGGGAGTGGTCCCCACCCCCAAATACACAACACACTGGCTTGTTCGGCCTGGTGAACCTCGGCTGAAAACCACCATCTGCCCCTCAGTATTGATACAGTTGACTTCACTTCAGTGGCATTAGCACTTGTCTCTAGAATTACACCAGGTATATTATATGCACTCACACAGACCATGCTGAAACAGTAGTTTGCTTTAAAATAATTTTCCTACGTTACATTTAATAAAGCTCTATTTATGCTTTGAACAGGGATTAGTATCAAGCTGACTGTTTATAATGGACATCCTTTCCTGTTCAATCATGTACCTATCAACTCTATTACCATCATCAAATCCATTTGTTATGACAGAACAAACGAGAATGTGCTTTTTGAGAAAAGTACCCTTGGGACCAAGTTTAGTGAGAATTACATTTCCAAGAAACATTCCTGATTTATGAAAGATGCTCAGGGCCCAATTTATGAGTAAAAAATAATTTAAACTCAGCTCCAAGCTGTGTTACTTAATCCTCTGAGGCAAAGATAGATTGTCCCAGGTGTCCACACGCAAATGCCAAGTCATGTGAATTAAGCAAGAAAGTGTGCCAGACCAAAGACCCAGTGATGGTAAAATCAGTCTATGTTAATCAGCTTCTCAAAAGTCAACAGTGCTGCAGGGCATATAGGAAATAGACCAAAGAGAGCTATTTTATGAGATCTTAACCTTCCTGTTGCTATCCAGACTAGACAGAGGTTGGAACATCTGTAACATTTTCTCAATGGACATCAATTACTAGGATTCTGCTAGAACAAGCAAACCAGTCAGTTGAAAAGAGTAAAGATAGGAAAGGTAAATGTGGAAGTCATTACTCTGGGCTCTGCTTTGAGGGGAAAGTCAAACTCACAAAAGGCTTTTTTTTTTGGTGGGGGGTGGGGAAAGGGGACAGTTGGGCCACACCTGACAGTGCTCAGGGCTTACTCCTGGCCCTGCACTCAGGGATACTCCAGGCACAGCTCAAGGGACCATATGTTGTGCCAGAGATTGAGCCTGGGTGAGCAATATGCAAGACTCGCATCCTAACTGCTGTATTGTCTCTCCAGCCTCCACAAAAGGGTCTATTTTATTACTTATTTATTTTGGGGGTTTTTTTGGGGGGGCACACCTAGTGGTGCTCATGACTTAGAGCTGGCTCAGAGCTCAAGGATCACTCCAGGCAGGCTCTGGCTACTAACTGTATGGGGAGCTGGGGATCAAACTCTGGTCAGCTGTGTGCAAGGTTAAGTACCCTACCCACTGTACTATCACTTTGGTGCACAAAAGAACCTTTTTTTAAAAAATAAATATTATACCACCATGAGATAGACAATTACAAAGAAGTTCATGTTTGGGTTTCGGTCATACAGTGTTCCAGCACCCATCACCCCACCAGTGCCCATTTCCTACCACCAATATCCTCAATTCCTCCCTCCCTCCCCTAGCCTGTCTCTATGGCAGGTTTCTTATCTAATTCATTCAGAGTCAAGGTGACTTCTGTAACTGCCACACCCTCTATCAGTGTTTACATAGAAGAGAGATCTCATTAGAATGAACCTTGGTTTAAGAACATGTAAATAGATTAAGCTGTGAGCAAAGCTCCCAAGCTAGCTAAGCCTGTCATTCAACAATCTTATAAGGAATTATGACAGACTTATAGAAGACAAACTGAGTAAATAACTTATCCAAGTCCAAACAACTGAAAAGGAGAATTCAAATGCAGGCAGCCTGATTCCAAAGTGATGATACTTTCCTAGGCACAGGGAGAGCTCAGAGAAAGGCCCCACTGCAGCAGAGCCAGCGCCCACTCTACCTGTGGCGGAGTGCTGTTCTAGAGGGAACTACGACTACGTTACTCTTGTGTCCTTTCAGGAAGCCAGGTGTTTGATCTATCAAGAGTGGCCAGTTAACAAATCCCTGAAATTATGGAAAATCAATGAGAAATAGTCAACACCTCAGAGCCAGGAAATACATTCCTTTGTGCTCTGGCTGCTGATAAAATGAAGCCAAACGGGCTGAGGCCTATAAAGTGGTCAAAAGGTTTTCCTGGTTTATTTATTTATTTTTGCTTCTTTTCTAACACCATCAACAGCTCTAGCCCTGCTTTATCAATATCATTGGTAACTGAATTCTCATCCTTGTGAAAGCAAATGAAAGAATCTGGGGATAAGCAAGCCCTATCATAATTGCTTCTGAGGTCTTGCTGTTCATATGCACAAGTTGTCCTTACACATGTACACAATTAACATTTATTAGTGCTATGAAATGGAAAGCCCCTCCCACTAAGGGGCTCGAGTCCAACATTGCTCCAAGGGTTCGCTCACACGTGTGGGGGAGGGACCACGCTGGCAGGCCTAAGATCGGAGATTTGGGCTCCGCCCTTTCCTCCACCTCTATGCCAGCTACCCCAGCTACTCCGGGAAAAGAGACCCACCCATACCAGACCCACAGCTCCATTGGCAAGCAGCCGCACGATTATTCTTAGATAATTCTGATTTTAGGATAAGGTCCTTCTGAGGATCTTTCACATTTATACACTGTATACAGTTCTAGACAGGTTCTAACTGATACCCGTCATCCCAGTAAGCCTAACAAGAAGCCAGAGCAACCCACAAATCATACGGTCAGTCATTCTCAACATCCAGATTCTGTAGTTCCTCAGAGCTCCAAGAGAAAACCTGATCTTTCCCCTTTTAAGTTTTATCAGTAAATGCTCGAGATGAGAGCCTTCTACTGAGAGTATACCACCTACACGGCAGAGCCTGGCAAGCTACCCATGTTGTATTTGTTATGCCAAAAACTAGTTACAATTATGGACCTCAATTCCATGACCTGAAGAATGGTCTGAGGCTCTTCCTGTCCCTGGAGCAAGCACATGCCCTTGGGCTACAGTTGCTTGTGACAGGATGTATGGAGATGTTACTGGTGCCTGCTCGAAGCAAATCGATGAACAGTGACAGTGATACAGTGATGAAATGGAAACCCAGGTAAATTTCTTTACTCTGCAGGACATCAGTGAAGAAAAAGTGTCTGTTTTTTGAAAAGTGTAAAATGTTACAGTGGTTACAAGATTATGTGAGCTTGGGATAAGACAGGTTAAACATGATTGTGAAGGGGCAGAGTGACAATACACATGGTAAGGTGCATGCGCCGAACCCAGGTTGAGTCCCAGTACCACATATATGATCCTCTGAGCAGAGAACCAGCAGGGGCCCCGAGCACTGTTAGGAGTGACCCCGAGCATAGTCATGTGTGCCCCCCACCAAAGCAAATGAAATTTTAAAACAAGTTGTGAATGCTGTTAGACTGTATTAGTAGTCATGAATCAGTTGGTAAGCTGTTGAACTCCTCTAGGTATCCCTTTCCTCACTCAGAAAACAGGATATTCACAATGCCGAACTTGGTTGGGCAGTTGTGCAGATGAGAGAACGGATGTGTAAAAAGCTTGGAAGAACAATCGTTTGTTTTAAACATAGTCTTTCTTCCATGAAGAGCACTACCAGAACAAATTGAAAGTCCAAATCTTACTGAGCACTGAAGTACATGACACAACAGTACCAGAAATAAAAAGACTCTTCCCTGTGGAGCTTGTGATCGAGAAAGCGTAGCAAGTGAGGGGCCAGAAAGCCCAATGGAAGCAGCTCCTCTGAGGCAAGAGGGACAGAGCACGTTCTAGGGGGCACAGGAGGGTGGGAACACACTTAACTGAAAGGATTTTATGTTTAAGAAAGAGACCATTCAAGTTGTCTTCAAATGCAGAAGTTGGGACAGGGGGTGTGGCTCAGTGATAGAGCACTAGCCTTGCACGCGCACGAGACTTGGGTTCCAGCCCTGGCACCAAGAAAAGATAAGTACTCCTGGGGTAGGGGAGAGAGTTGGAGACAGAAAGAAGCCCAGGCTGTTGTGGAGGCCCCAAGGTGAGGAGCAGGCAGGGCTGTCAGCTTGGGCTGTGCTGGAGGAAGACTGCTGCTAAGGTGAGCAGGGTTACCTGGAAAGAAGAGACGCTATGTGGGCAGAATGCACAGAACTGAACTGATTAAGCAACCACACATACATGTGTGTGAGTCGGGGACTGGCAACAGGGGGTGGGGGAGGAGTCTATCAGAAGAAAATGCTGAGAACATTTACCAGACTGAATTTAAAAACACTGATGCTACCCATTATGGTATCACTGTACCACTGTTTTCCCGTTCATCATTGATTTGCTCGAGCCAGCACCAGTAACGTCTCCATATGTCCTGTCTCGTGCTAGTAGAGCCCAAGGGCATCTGCTTGCTACAAGACCATAAAGAGCCTCAAACCATTCCATCAGGTCATGGGAATGAGGTCTATAATTGTTACTGGTATCTGGCATATCAAATACGACCGGGTAGCTTGCCAGGCTCTGGCGTGCGGGTGACATACTCTTGTAGTCACCTCTGATCTCCAGCACTATTGATGAAGCGCGCAGCTGCAAGCAGCCACGGAGGCCGGGCTGTGATAGGCTCTTCTGCTAGATGGAGTTCTGATGAGAGGGAAGTCCGGATGTGGAAAATGGAGGCCCTCATGGCGTGGGGAGGTGGGGGGGGTCGTCTGGCTTCAGTGAGGCTCTGCTGGGGTGGCAGGCCAGGACTAGAACCCACCATCCTTCACAGGTGCCTCGTGAGTGGCTGGGCACAGGGAGAGCTGGTAACAGCTCTGTCCCATGTATGTGAGTCTCTGGATCAGCAAACTGGGCCGGAAACCTGTTAATACCAAACTACCTTCACAGATTCAAGACATAGACTTATAAATATGCACTATCTATTTTGCTTCCAGAACATGATACAAAAAGTAGTGCACGCACTAAATACTTATGTTTAAGATCTCATGAAATCCTCAAAAACAAACCCTTTTATTAGTCCAGTTATACAGACCAAGAGGAAACGAAGACCCAGAAAGTGACTTGGTCGCTTGCCTCAGGTCACACTCAGGGTTGGAATTACATGCAATCTGGCTCAGAAGCCTGCCTCCTGACCACCACACCACACTCCTGCTGGTGCAGCCCTGCAAACACATACTCACATGCAAATACACGCACACACACAAAGCTATTATACTCATTAATTCTGACTTATCAAAGGAAACAAAATACCTTCCAAAATGCATTCCAGCCAACGCTGTGTGTGAGCATTTCATAAATTATACAAACCGAGAGGCTCAGAGATGGCATAAAGGGCCAGTCGAGGCTGTCCATGAGGGGCCTGGGTCCAATCCCTGCTACTACAGGGTTCCATAAGCACTGCTGGAAATGACCCACCACACACCAGGCCAGGAGTCAGTCCCGGAGCACAGCTCAGTGTGGGCCATAAACGAAAGATAAATAAAAATGCATTTATACAAACAGTCCCTACAGTGTGCCCGGCACTATACTAGCACCTGGGGAATAACAAAATCCTGCAATCTTTAAGTTCATTGTCTAGTGCTCATTAGACACTCAAAAAAGGTACAGGAGGGGCTGGAGCGATAGCCCAGCGGGTAGGACGTTTGCCTTGCACGCGGCCGGCCTGTGCTGGCCCGGGTTCGATCCCCGGCATCCCATATGGTCCCCCGAGCACCGCCAGGAGTGATTCTTGAGTGCAGAGCCAGGAGTAACCCCTGAGCATCGCGGGTGTGACCCAAAAAAGCAAAAAAAAAAAAAAAAAGGTACAGGAACAGAAACACGATGTACCAGATTAGATGAGGATGAAAGAAAGAAGGGAGGGGGGAGAGGAAAGGGAAGTAAGAGAAATGAACTACAAGGAGCTCCTTGTTGCTAGATTGTCAGTATGCGGTAAGAGACAGTACGACAGTCCTGTAGGACATAGTAAAGATCTTGACCTCTAATAGCAATGGGGAGTCACAAAGGGAACCAAGCGTGAATCAACACATAGGGAGTATGCTTTTACTCGGCCTGCCCTGGCAGCATTGAGGACAGACAGAACTGAGAGGGGGAGACCAGCAAAGGAAAAGGCGTGCAGGCATCTCAGCAGTGACATATCCGGACCAGAGTCTCTCTTCTCTGCCCACAGGACTGGAAAATGTTTGGACTTTGGGCTCCTGTGCCACACCTGGCCGTGCTCTGGAGTCATATCCAATCCCAGGGTTTAAGTCAAGGTTGACAGGTTGCAAGGCAAGTACCTAACCCCTAGTATTATCACTCTGATGATCCACTGACTGAAAAATGTTACTTTACTTTTTTTTTCCCTTCTCAACAGCCGCTCTCTACTTTTCCTCTTCTCACTGCTTGGCAGAAATAAGAGATACCAAAGGTAGAAGTACAGGTCACAGCATGACTGATCAGGGAGTAGGAAGTCAGGAAGAAAGGGTGACCCCTCAATGACTCAAGTGCAGTGTGTGTGTGTGTGGGGGGGGGCATTCTGGTGCTCAGTAAGCATGTGTCCTACTAGATGCAGGATATCTTCTTTTTTTCCAGGCATTGGGAATCAAAACCAGGACTAAAGAGACCTAAGGCAGATCTAACTGCTGAGGCACATCCCTGGCTCATCAGACACAGGGCCACTTTTGGGTGGGGGTGGGGGTTACACCCAGTGGTGCTCAGAGGCTAACCCATGCTCTGGGCTTGGAGGCTGCTCCTAGGAGTGCTTAAGGGACCACTTAGTGCCAGGGATTGAACCCTGGTGCATGCAAGGGGCAAGGCAAGCACCTTAACCCAACTATCTTTCTGGTCCAGTCGTTCATAAAGGCATTACTGTTCTACAAAACCGACATAATCTCTTCAAATCACTGGATTTGCATGTATTAAGAACAATTTAATTCTTCCAAAATAGAAGTTATGAGCTAAAAGTAATTTTTTTTTTTTGCTTTTTTTTTTGGGGGGGTCACACCCAGCAATGCTCAGGGGTTTCTCCTGGCTCTGCACTCAGGAATTACTCCTGGCGGTGCTCGCGGGAACCATATGGGGTGCTGGGGATCAAACCCGGGCCAGCATGAGCCGGCTGCATGCAAGGCAAACACCCTACCCACTGGATCATTGTTCCGGCCCCTGAAATTAATTTCAAGTTACTGCTGAAACAGGAGCAAAATTAAGTTGTGTATTTTTTTTCAATAATCAATCATTTGGGGAAATATATAACATTAGCAGTGTTCATTCTGATGTCAAGACAATACACAATTAAATCAGTAATACATTAGGGTTTTGTTTCTAATCAAAGTGGTCTATATATTAGGTTACAAGTTTTAGGTGTATCACATATAGACCCACAGTGAAATAACTGGGGAAAAACCCTACCAGGAATGCATTTCAATTTAGTTACCGGAAGTGACACCAAGACATCCACAGCTTTCTTAGGATACTTTCCCAGTAGAAAATGATTTATACGGGGCGAGCGGGGCCTGCGGGCGTGGTCCCGGGGTGGGGGGCGTCGAAAATGATTTATACTGCTTAAATCTCCCCTCTTCTCAGAGCTCCACCCAGCAGAAGAGCCTATTACAGCCCGGCTCATCAGTGACCCACCCTGTAGCAGTTTTTTCCAAGCCAAACCCAAGAATGCTGATCCAGAGACTCACACACATGGGGGCAGAGCTGCTACTTGCTCTTCCTGTGTCCATCTGATCACGAGGCACCCAGGAGAGATGGCGGATTCTAGCCCTGGCCTGCCACCCCAGCAGAGCCTTGCAAGAAGCCAGAGGAACTCCCACACCATGGGGGCCACCATTTTCCACATCTGGACTCCCCTTTCCTCAGAGCTCCACCCAGCAGAAGAGCTGATCACACCCAGCTCAGGCAGCCACTTTGAGGCCGCACAGTTCATCAATAATTGCTTGATTTTTTAAGGTGACTAGAAGAGTATCCCACCCAGCGGCATAGCCTGGCAAGCTACCCGTGTTGTATGTGACATGCCAAATACCAGTAACAATTATAGACCTCATTCCCATGACTTGCAGACATGGGGGAAGAGCTGCTACTGGCTCTCCCTGTGACCAGCCGCTCACGAGGCACCCGGGAGGGATGGTGGGTTCTAGCCCTGGCCCACCACCCCAGCAGAGCCTCGCAACAAGCCAGACGACCCCCACTCCATGAGGGCCTCCATTTTCCACATCCGGACTTCTCTCTCATCAGAACTCCACCCAGCAGACCAGCCTATCAGCGGCCGAGCGGTTCATCAATAAATGCTGGACTTAGAGATGCCTACAAGAGTATGCTACCTGCACGGAAGAGCCTGGCAAGCTACCCGTGTTGTATTTGATATGCCAAATACCAGTAACAATTATAGACCTCATTCTGGAATGGACTGAGGCTCTTTATGTTCCTGGAGCAAGCAGATGCCCTTGGGCTCTACTAGCATGAGACAGGACATATGGAGATGTTACTGGGGCCCGCTTGAGCAAATCAATGATGAACGGGAAGACAGTGATACAGTGACAGTGATTCCTATGACCTGATGGAATGGTTCGAGGCTCTTTATGTTCCTGGGGTGGGCTGATGCCCTTGGGCTATCTCGCATGTGACAGGACATATTGAGATATTACAGATGCCCGCCGAGCAAATCAATGATATCCGGGAAGACAGTGATACAGTGAAATCAACCACTCTAGTTAATCATTTAAAATCTATCAAACATAAATTTTGAGTGTTTCATATGAGCAAGCCAGGACAATCAGAATCATTTGTTTTAGATATAAACAGTTGTCATAGTAAAGTACAAAACTATCAACACTCATGTCAGAGAGTCACAACTATTATAAATTATCCTAAACATTCTAAAGCAGACTTAGGATGGGCCAGAGTAATAGTCCAGCGGTAGGGCGTTGGCCTTGCACATGGCCAGCCCATGCTGGCCCAGGTTCGATCCCGGCATCCCATATGGTCCCCCGAGCACCGCCAGGAGTGATTCCTGAGTGCAGAGCCAGGAGAAACCCCTGAGCATTGCCGGGTGTGACCCCAAAATAAATAAATAAATAAAGCAGACTTAGGCTGGATAAAGAAAACTGAAGAAAAGCACTAAATGTTGATTCCCTTCATCAACACTGCTGATAACTGATCACGTAATTTTAAATTCTGCCTGAAGATAATTAAGTTCTTGGAGCAATGCTCTGTGTAGCAGAGCTGGGTGACACTGTGATGTGAGGTCTCCCACCCACCATCTCTCACATACCTCACACCCTCCTCACCATCCACAAACATCAAGCTGCAGGCTCAAAGCCACTCTATTCTCATCCATCTCAAGTCACACTTTTACGACCAATGAACTCTTTCCACTTTTCCAATTTCTACAAATTTATCCTTTTTCTATTCCTTTCATGCTCTCTACAGATCATTTCAAAGACACTTGGCCCAGGTCTTAATTTCAAAGATAAGTTAAAATGGGCCAGAGCGATGGCCCAGCGGGTAGGCGTTTGCACGCGACCGGCCCATTCCAGCCTGGGTTCGATCCCCGGCATCCCATATGGTCCCTGAGCACCGCCAGGAGTAATTCCTGAGTGCAGAGCCAGGAGAAAACCCTGAGCATTACGGGGTGTGACCCAAAAAAAAAAAAAAAAAAAAAAAAAAAGATAAGTTAAATGGTCAACTGTTACCATTTAGATTCCAATAGATTTTCACCTTGTAAATAATAGTTCCCCTGGCCCCAGAAGCATTCAATGATTAAAAAAAAAAAAAGGGGGATTGGGGCTGGAGCGATAGTCCAGTCGGTAGGGCATTTGCCTTGCACGCGGCCAGCCCATGCCGGCCCGGTTCGATCCCGTCATTCCATAGGGTCCCCTGAGCACCGCCAAGAGTAATTCCTGAGTGCAGAGCCAGGAGAAACCCCTGAGCATTGCCGGGTATGATCCCAAAAAAAAGCAAAAAAAAAAAAAAATTGGGGGATGGATAGATAGTATTTCTTTGTCAAGACCCTTAAGGAACGGTTTGAGGCTCTTTATATGCCTGAATCAACCAGATGCCATTGGGCTACATTGGCACGTGATAGGGTCCAATGGAAATGTTACTGGCGCCCGCCGAGCAAATCAATGAATAATGGGATTCAAGTGATCAAGTGATCAAGTGGATCGATAGTACAGAGGGGAGGGCACTTGCTTTGCACATGGCCAACCCGGGTTCAATCCCCTGGCATCACATACGGTCCCCCAAGCACCACCAGGACTAATTCCTGAGTGCAGAGCCAGGAGTAACCTCTGAGCATCGCTGGGTATGATCCAAAAAGCAAACAAAAAAGATCTAAAGAGTAAGCTATGTATTTGTGAAAGCCACTCCTGGATGATAATGTGCATGTCAGGTGTGAGCACCATAGAAGCATGAACAGTGAAACCTCAGATGTTCTACAACAATATGCTCACACATGCTTTATGGGAGTGCTGTGTACTTTTTGGGTTTATTTGGAGGGGCAACACCCAGCAGTTGCTCAGGGTATCATATGGGATGTTGGGGACTGAACCCAGTTCAGTTGCGTGCAAGGCAAGTGCCCGACCGGCTATGCGACTGCTCAGGCCAGTGCTACGTCTGGGCTTGCATTGCTCACAGGAAGTTAAAGGCTAGAATGCAGTACTCCCAACAGTGCACACATCCCATATGATCCCCGAGCACCACCAGGAGTAATTCCTGAGTGAACAGCCAGGAGTAACCCATGAGCGCCATCGGGTGTGACCCAAAAAAGCCTCACCAATGCAAGGTTTCCACACCCCATCTCCCCGATGTTTTCATTTTAACTAACTTTTTTGAGGTATAATTTATGTTGAGTAAACAACCCCTGTACTATCTCTCTTGTCCTTTGCTTTATTTCTTTTGTTTTTTTTTTGTTTTGGGGTGCAGGGGGTTCTGTGGGGGGGGGGGTGGGGGGTGGGGAGACGGGGGGACCCCCACCCTTTTCTTTAGGATAAACACTAAGTAGAATAACTCGGTGGCGCATTTTACTTTATAAGAAACTAAGGGGTCAGAGCAATAGTTCAGTGGGTAGGGCATTGCATGCAGCCAACCCAGGCTCGCCCCTTGTATCCCATATGGTTCTCTGAGGGCCACCAGGAGCAATTCCTGATCATAGAGCCAGGACTGACCCCTGAGCATACTTGTGCCTTGCACAGGGCTGATCTGAGGTCAAACCCCCACACCCCATATGGTTCCGAGTACTGCCAGGAGTGATCCCTGAGTGTAGAGCCAAAAAGTAAGCCCTGAGCATCATCTGGCATGGCCCTAAAACAAAACAAAAAAATACCCATTGTTTCAGCATATTTGGTGAAGATTTTTCTTTCCCCATTATACTGCTTTGGCATATTTATACAAAAAGAAACTGGCCATATATTTGCAAGTCTACTCTGCTTGGGCCAATTTTACTGGTCGTCCAGGTGTCCATTCCCTTGTTTACTGCAGCTTTATAATAAATCTCGAATCGTCATATTAGCCTTCCTACTTGGCTTTTTTTTTTTTAAAGGCTCTACACTATTTTTGGATTGTTTACGATTTCACACAAATCTTAAAAATCATTTTCGCAGTCACTATAAATATCTTTAGCATATTTATTTCTCTTGCTAGAAAAAGATTAAAAAAATTCACTAAGCTGCTTGGACAACATTTTTTAAAGGGGTGATGTATACCTGTCAATGACACACAACAAGCAGGCAATTAATTTTAGCTTCCTTGCTCTTTCCTTCTCTTGGTCTTTAAACAAACAGGACCCAATCTCGTAATGCCCTCACATTTCACTAGTGGGTCAATCAATGGCTGCAGTAAAAATATTACCACACTAAACAACTTTTATAAGTAAATATTTGTATTTTTACTTGGATTCAAAACTGAAATACACTTGCCAGAGAAAGCAATTCAGTATATTTACTAATAAACTAATTCAGGCCACATTTTAGAAAAGCATAAAACCACAACCAGACAAATTTAAATGTTTCAAGTTCTATATAGTGCCTAATTACATTATTCTGCAATACTGACAGCAAATTCTTCTCTCCCAAGATCAATGTTCTATTGTTCATACTGCTGCAGTAAGTGGAAAGTACTTTGCTCCCATTGTTTAGAAATATAAAAAAAAATTATGGATACTTATTTTGAAACCCAACAACCGACAACCAAAAACCTTTTAAGTATTTTAGTTTAGCTTAGCTTGTATCAACCCATGAAATGGCAAGATAACAGTTTGCAAACACAGGCTACCAGAAGGCAATTTTTGATATGCCACCAATACTTTGTGGCAACCTATATTTATCAGGTGAACTGATACTCAAAGAAAAATATTTTTATCTTTTTTCCATGACTTTATTCAATGGACTCTTTCAGTAGAGCATTTTCAAAACATTGAAACAGCCTAAGGCCATTTTAGCATAAATACATAAAATCTCCTGGCAAGTTCTAAGGCAGGCAAGCTGCTAAGCCATTTACTGTCCTATTTTCCAAACAAAGGAGGAGCATCTCTTTTGTTATAAAGGTGAACATGTGGCAAGGAACTTTCCTGTTAGCTTCGAGCAAATGGCCTATCTCAATATCAGAAATTAATGAACCACAAAGGTTCCTCTTGCTTTTCTAGCCTCCTTCCCTTCTTTTCTTCATTACTGAGTAAATGACTAGGGCTAGCCTATGCTTGGTTGTGTTGCACTGGCAATCACACTTGTTACAGTGCTGTGGATCACAGACAATGCCATCCACCCAGTCAGGGGGACCATGAGGCAGTTCCGGGATGCCTGCAAGGCAGCAGATGCTCTCCCACTGAGCTTGGGGTGGGTGTCCCACCTCTCTTCCTGTGCATAGCAACACCACTCTCACTTACAGGGGCCCCAGCCCTGATTAACCTCTTTCAAGAGTCTGCATTTCAAGCTCTGTAAATGTGGTCAACAAACAGTGGACTCCTTTTCTATTCCTTCTGCTTCCATCTAAGCTCTGGTTTCCTCTAATGACTGTTTTGGCTTTTGTAGCCCTAATACTAACTCACCTCCGTGCCTTCATCCTGAGCCTTTCCAATTGATTCTTCTCATTACATCAGTGACTTTTTTTTTTCTAAAATCACAAACTTAAGCATCACTTTTTTGGGTTTGATTTCATTTTTTGGGTCACACCCGGCAATGCTCAGGGGTTACGCCTGACCCTGCACTCAGGAATTACTCCTGGTGATGCTCGGGGACTATATGGGATGCCAGGGATTAAGCACGGGCTGGGCTGCATACAAGGCAAGCACCCGCTGTGCTATTGCTCTGACCCCTCAAGCATCACTCTTTATTTTAACATTCAACAGTTTTCTTCAAATGCTATACCTGTAGCTACCATATATAAGAACGTTCGCATAAAATCTTGTACACAGAGCCAGAGAGGTAGCACAGTGAGTTAAGGTTCTTGCCTTGCATGCATATACCAATTCAATTCCCAGCACCCACTCAGATATAGGACCAAAGACAGCTGAGCACTGAGCCAATAGTACCTGAGCACTGTCAGACATCCCCGGGGAGGCAGGGGTGGACAGACAAGGAAGCAAACCAAGTATTGATCAACAGGTAAAAAGGACAAACAAAATCACATACAAATACACTAAAGCACAGACACACACAAACATCCTCAGCCTTAAAAAATGAAACAAACTGAAACAAATTGTGGTCAGAGAGATAGTTCAGCCTTCCATTTAGCTCACCCAGGTTCAATCCTGGCATCCCATATGGTCCCCTGAGCACCGCCAGAAGTAATTTCTGAGTGCAGAGCCCAGGAGTAACCCTTGAGCATCACCAGGTATTACCCCCAAAAAAATTGGGGGCCAGAGTGATAGTACAGTAGATAGGACACTTGCCTACATGGGTTGGTCCCTGGTATCCCATAAGGTGCTCCATTCCTGACAGAAGTGATCCCCTAGAGCAGAGCCAGGAGTAAGCCCTGAGCACCAGGTGTAACCCCCAAAAAAAAAATCAGCAAATTCTGACATAAGGTACAATACAAATGAACCTTGAAGTCATTATGCTACGTGAAATAAGCCAATCACAAGAAGACATACTATATGATTGCTCTCAAGTGAGAAAGCAGTCAAAAATCAGAGAACAAAGTAGAAAGGTGGCTGCAGGGGACAGGGAATGTTAGATGGGTCCAGTGTTTCCGTCTTACCAGACAGAGATCAAGGACAGTGATGAGAAGGAACACAACGAATGTATATAGTATCACTTAGTAAACTTCCAAAGAATCACTTTGTAAACTTTCTTATGTGTATTTTTTGGCAACAAAGAAAAACTGGAGAGGGCAGGTGAGATTGTACAGGGACTAAGGTGCTTAACTTGCTTGTACTTGGCCAACCCATGGCCCAACCCCTGATCCTGTATGATCCCCCCAAACACTGTTAGGAGCAACCCACGAGCATAGAGCCAGGAGTGACCCCAGGTACAGCTGTGTGGCCCAAATCCCCTAAAAACGTTAGGGAAGAAATCTGGTAATCCTTGTATGAAGACTAAATGTGATAATGCAGAGAAAATATGACCACGACATGCTTACCAATGTCTGACACAATGGAGTACTCAATAACCAATAACCATCATCATTATCATGACTCCCCACAGAGACAAAGTTCCAGGAAGGGCAGGCTGAGGCCTGAAGTGCAGTGCTCTGACTCCAAGACACACCCTCCTCCTGCCCCCCTTCCTCAGGAGGTGCGCCCCCTATGGGTAAGACGGTGCCTTCTCCTCTGTGCACCCCCTCAGGCTTTCCACAGGACCTGGTAATAAAGCGTGGGGAAGAATACATGTATAAACACATATAAACTAAAATCCTGGTTGTCAGGTTTATTATTTTTTGTTTTGGGGCCACACCTGACAATGCTCAGAGGTTAAAGCTCTTGCCTTGTATACAACTGACGCCAACAAAATCCAAGGAACTTTATACAGTTCCACCAAGCACCACCCTGAGCACAGAGCCAGGAGTATCCACTAAGTACCAGTGGGTGTGGCCCAAATATGCCCTCCCACCCCGACCACCTCTGGTCTCACAGAACTTAAATGGCAGGACAATCCAACCACCTATACTACTATACTCCTGTGAGACACAAAGTAAATAGGTATTTACTAGATAACACAAATAAGGGGGGGGGGGGGAATACAAGTGCTTTTCTTGTGATAGCAAAGGGAAGAAGAAGGGCTATTTCTAAATAAATGTATCACTTCCTAAAAAACAAAATCATCTGAGAATATTCTAAGACAATGTTCACACTTCTGATTAAGAGGCTCTTCAGAACCTTTTTTTTTTTTTTTGGGTCACACCCAGCGATGCTCAGGGATTACTCTTGGCTCTGCACTCAGGAAATACTCCTGGCAGTGCTCAGGGCACCATATCGGATGCCAAACACTGAACCCGGATCAGCCGCCGCACAAGACAAACACCCTACCGGCTGTGCTGTCGCCCGCCCCCTCTTTAGAACACACTTTTAAATTCTTTTTTGTGGCAAAGGGCTCAAACTCAGATCTCATGATTTTGAGGCATATGCTCTTCTAAGTTTTATCTCTGATCCATTGTCATTATTTTTTTGTTTTTTGTTTAGCGGGCACATCCAGCAATGCTTGGAGGGCCAAATGGGGTGCGAGGATGGAACCTGGGCTGGCCGCATGCAAGACAAGCACCTAACCTGATGATCACTCTGGTCTCATTATTCTATTTTTTGTGGTACAAGACTCCAATGAGGGTCCTCATCACACATGTATGGTAGTGAGTCTCTGGCTGGTCCCAAAGAACACACTTTTTCAAAGAACCACTGACTAGAATACAAGTCTAGGGGTTCTCCAATGTGAGCATCTAATATGATCCCCAGAGCCCTGTCAGGAGTGATCTCTGTAGGCAGAGCCAGGAGTACGCCCTGAGCACCACAAGGTGTGGCCCAAAACAAAAACAAAAAAAACTAAGAGAAGAATTCCATAACCAGTGTGCAAAGAAACCCAAGACGAGAAGGCAACTTTGCATGCAGGAGCCCTGGGTTTGATTCCTGATACACATAATTCCCCCCATGCTCTGCAAGTAAAGACCTGGAGAAGCAAGTCAGAAGCATTACATAGAGTGGCCCAACAACCCCTACAAAATGTCCAATCCCTAACCTCACTGTCTAGAGGACTAGAACTAAAACATCCACTACAGAACTGTGCTCCTCTAACGGTCTCAGAGACCACTCAGACACACGCATCCCAACATCACACACCCATGCTTCCCCCCCCCCTCCCCGTCAGAGTCTGTTTCCTAACCACTAAAGTTCAGGGCATTTTCCAAAGATTAGCTAAAAAGCCATAATACTTGCAAACTTTTACTGAATGATTCCATTAACTAGCTTTATAATAGACCCAGAGAGTTTGAATCTTTCATTCAATTTTTATCTTGCCTCATTTATTACACCTCTGTCCCCTCAACAACCCACTTATAAACGTGGGACTACTTACTGCCTCAAGTGATCATCAGCGGCGATTATTGGTATCCAATTATTACTACCATTCCTGAACACATAAGAATCAGACATTAAACTAAGTATTTTATTTTACTGTCCTTTAATAATATTAATCCTTCAAAGTTGGGGGCTGGAGGCGATAGCACAGCAGGTAGGGCATTTGCCTTGCTCGCGGCGGTCTCGGGTTTGATCCCAGCATCCCATATGGTCCCTCAAGCACTGCCAGGAGTAATTCCTGAGTGCAGAGCCAGGATTAAACCCTGGCATTTCCAGGTGTGACCCGAAAAAAAAAAAAAAATCCTTCAAAAGCAATGTCTCCATTATATAATTAGAAAAGAGCTCTTACCTAAAGTTATAACACCAGTGAGGTGGGTGGGGTAAGAATAAATGAATAATTTGAATTCAGGTGTCTCTCTCCAAAACCGATGCCTTTTAAGTTTTGTTTTGGGCCACAACCAAAGGGATAGGTGGAGGGTGGGGGGGTGACTGGTAACTGAACCCAGGACCTCACACCTGTAAGATAAGTGCTCTCGGCTGCACATCCCAACCCCCACAAAGCCTATTCCTAATATATAACATATACAGGCTACATATATATCCTGTTCTTAACACTATAGTCTATCTTTCCTAAGATAATTATTAAAGAGTGAGACAGACATACAGAAAATTATGAACAAAAGACCAACGGTGTTTCCTGGCTTATTCAAGCCTGTATTCCCACACTCTACAAGCATGCTTAGCAAAAAACTCATTATTTTGGTGATATGGATACCTACATGTGAAGTCTTCTCTAATTGCAATTTGTCGACAAAAACTGTCTTTGGTTCTTTCCAGAAGAACCCAGTTCTAGTAAGATCCATACTGTAGCTCTTACACAAACTCATTCAACACTCCCGATTCCGCCAGCTAGTTAGAGCCAATTCTGCCAATTTACAAACAGGAAAGAGTCAACAAACAGGCAGAGAGAGGCTAAACTGCCGAAACGGATGCTACATGTTGAACTGGAGAGCAACGACCGTGAAAAATTAACAGGATTCCTTCTCACCAGTTGCTAGTAAGCGTTCTTCCAGGAACTGGGAATACAGGGGTGAATAAACCACAGCAGACCTGACTTCCTTAGGGACACAATCCCAAATCCAGGCAGAAAACATCACATTTGGACCATCAGAAACCAATGCCTGGGAGAAATACTGAAACTCATCTGCAAGAGGAGGTCAGATGAGGCTTTAACAGTAAGGCACTGGCCTGGCACGCTTGAGGCTCTGGGTTCGATTCCAAGAATGGCCGGGGCTGCAACCCTAACCCAACCCAACTCCAGAAAACCTGGCTTAAATTCCCAGCTGTGCCATCTGTACAAGGCACTTTGTCCTCGAGCAGACCCCAGGCAAATCTTCCCACCTATTCCTGCCCGGGGAAAAAAACACCCACCGCAGAACCAGGCGCGACGCCCCCCAGCGCAGGTGAAAAGGCGGCGCCCAGGACCCCCCAAAGCGACTCGTCTCGTGCCTTCCCGGGCAAGGCTCGTCCCAGGTCACCGTCGCTCCGTCTCCAGCTTCGGGCCCCGGTCCCGTGCGAGGCCGATAAACCCGGTTCCAAGCCGCGAAGCTGAGCCCGCGGCGTCGCTGCAACGCTCCCGATGACCTTCTTCGGCACCAGGCGAGGAACGTGGCCTCCACGCCCCGCGCCGCGAGCGAGCTGGAGCCCCTGGCACGGGCTGTGCCCTGCAGTTTCCTCACTCCGAGGCGGCCAGCGGCTCTCCGGACCCCGACCAGAGCGGACCCCCTTCTCCCGGGACGGGTCGGCCGCCCCCGCTGCACGAAGCAGGGCCCCCGCCGGCCGGTGACCTCCCTCAAGCCCCGGGCAGCTCCCTCCGGCCTCAGTGGACAGGCCGGGCACGACGGGCTGACCTCTCCGGAGGCCACTCACTACCCGCTCCCGGCCGCCTGCCGAGCCCCCGGGGCGAGAGGAGACTCACCTATCTTCACGACCGTATCCGCCATGCACCGGTCCCACTTCCTGCCGAGCTCAGACTCCGACATGTTCCCCACCCGCAGCTCCAGCTTTCCTTTACGGTCGGGCCCCGCGCTCCGACGCCAGGCAAATCTCGCGAGAGCCGGCGGCGGGCTCCCGGCGCGGAAGAGCGGCGGCGGCCCACGAGGTATCGCGAGATGACCGGCTGCTTCCGTCCTTTCCGGTTTTTCCGGGTTGGTCGTCAAGGTGACGGGTTGCCGGGAGGCCCGAGGTGACCCTGACCTTGGAGCCGCGCCTACGGAAGAATTAAGAGGCTGACAGGTTTCCTAGGCGGGTATCCTGTGTCCTGTCGGGAAGGCCCTTTCCTCCGTTCCAGCTCCCGACTCGGGCTCTGGGCACTGCCAGGGCAAGTGAGGGCACGGCTGTCCATCCGCTTAACTTAATTCCCATTCACTTTTCTCACCTGTAACGAAAAGTCTCGGACCTGCACCGGCGAAACAGAAACTGCTCTGGCAAAGGTCACCTACACCGGCTTCGAATGGACGCTTTTGCACCCTGTTCGGCATGAGATCCAGATTCCTGGGCTCTGCCTGCCCTGGATTCATTTGGCTCCCAGGACAGTTTTCCCCTAGCTCTCGCAGACTTCCTCTTCCCCACCCCTATGCTTTCCATATTTTTTCTTTTTGGGTCATACCCGGCGGTGTTAAGGGGTTACTCCTGCCTCTGCACTCAGGGAATGACTCCTGGCAGTGCTCCGGGGACTGTATGGGATGCCTGGGATCGAACCCGTGTTGGCCACATGCAAGGCAAACGACCTCCCGCCCTGCTATTGCTCCAGACCCTTTTCTGTCCTTACTGTTGGTGCCATGAAAGGAATTTTGCACACTCTTGACCATGGCCGCTGTGTTCGCCTGAGGGTCGCGCACAGTCATACTTTTGCACCCTTCGCAGTGCTTGCAGGGAGGGGCCACGCTCTGGTTTCAGTTCTCTAGAAATGGTGCAGTTTTTGAGGTGTTGGGGCTCCCACGTGGGAGTGCCACCGCTTCCCTCGTCCAGCCTGTGGGGGAGTGTGGGGATGGAACCCACAGGTCGTGTCTGCAGGGTGGGCACCTGACCCGACTTGCCCACCAGGGCAGCCGCTTCTCTTTGAGTTATCTTCCAGGCCGGCTTTCTCTCAGCCAGCTGCTCAAACACTTCCCAGGGCTCCCTCCAATTCTCTTCTCCATCTACATACTTTCCCCGGAATGCAGTTGCAACCATGGCCAAATTCTGTCTCCCGCTCAATAGTCTTTCTCAAGCTTCCTATTCATAATTCAGTCACCTTGCTGAAAGCATCGATTTCCCTTTTTCTCCATTTCCGCTTTCCATCCTACCAACAAATACGATATGGGCCAGACTTTTTCTTCCTGTGATGAGGTGTCCATGGCTCTTTACTCACCTGCTGGCTGTTTGTAAGCTTCAGTGCATCATGCCAGGAGAGCTGATGTCCCGAATCCCCACAGGACTGTGTGTTCTACTGAAGCATCTCTTTTAGAGAGATTTGGGGCTGCCAGTACATGTCAGGGTCTGTGCTGTCCCTTTCTCTGCAGTCCCATGTCAGAGTTCATATGTCGGACAGTAGGATTGTCTGAAATCCTGGTTCAGCGGAATTATGGCTATTCATTTATAATTGTCACTTTTTTTTTTTTTTTTGGGTCACACTCAGCAATGCTCAGGGATTACTCCCTACTCCTGGCTCTGCACTTAGCAATTACTCCTGTTGGTGCTTGGGAGACCAAATGGGATGCAGAGAATCAAACCCGGGTTGGCTGCATGCAAGGCAAATGCCCTACCCACTGTGCTATGGCTTCAGCCCCTGATATAATTGTTACTTTTAATCAACAGAACTGCTATAGTGTCTATGATAGAGCCTCTTCCCTCAGGAAACAACTTTCCATGACCTTCCAATGTCCAGCTTTATCTGAGCTTACAGTCAGATTATCCGGGAATTGTTTATGTCTTCAATGCAGCAGTGAGCTCTTTGAGAATGAAGGCTGCTCTGCTTCTCGATGCCCCATGACAGCAGAGAGCTACATATTGCAGTCTCATGAAATGGGTTTTGAGGGACCAGAGAGATAGCACAACGGGCACGGTGTTTGCCTTGCATGCGGCCGACCCGGTTTGATCCCTGGCATCCCATGTGGTCCCCGAGCACCACCAGGAGTAACCCTGAGTGTCGCTGGGTATGACCCAAAAAGAAAAATTAAAATAATGGTGCCGGAGTGATAGTCCAGCGGGTAGGGTGCTTGCCTGGCACGTGTCCCACCCAGGTTCGATCCCTGGCATCCCATATGGTCCCCAAGCACTGCCAGGAGTAATTCCTGAGTGCAAGAGCCAGGAGTAACCCCCTGAGCATTACAGGATGTGACCCAAAAAAAAAAAATAAAATTAAGAAATGCTTTTTGAATGGATGTAAGAATGAATGACTGAATGATTAATTGAATTAAAGAATATCTCTGGGGGAACTTGATAGTATAGCATTTCTGTTGAAAAAGGAGAGAGGAGCTGAAGTGATAGTACAGTGGGGAGAAAAATTGTCTTGTATGTGACTGACCTGGATTCAATCCCCAGCATCCCATATGGTCCCCTGAGCACCTCCAGGAGTAATTCCTGAGTGCAGAGAGAGGACCAACCCATGAGCATCACCAGATGTGACCCAAGAATCAAAAAGGGAAAAAAAGGAAAGAAAATGAGTGTCACTACGTATCTGTGATCCATCACAAAGAGCACTGGGAAGCTTAGAGAATTTTATCCTCAGCAGGTCATCTGAGGTTAGCATCTTCATTTTTACAAATTTGGAAAGTGAGTCTCACAGAAGTTAAGTAAAGTGGAAGACGCACAAGGCTGTGCATTGTGTACATTTTGAAGTGGACAGAGGCATTTTTATTGGATTCCAGAGAGTTGTAAACTTTTGTTGAAGTCAGAGAGCAAATTAGGAAGCACACTCAGAGGCAGATGGTGGAGGATGCATTCTGGAGCCAGGCTGTCTGCGTTCAGATCCCTGCTTCACTCTTTCCTAGCTTTCTTCCTATCGTTTGCACTATCCACAGTTCCTTCACCAAAATGGTGTTTTATTCATAACTGCGTTCCCATTCTTAAAACATTACCAGTGTACTGCTTTTGCTTGATAAACATCTGTTGGTTAAATGAAAAAAATAACAATGAAAACTCGAGTTTTTATAGTGCTTGGAGAACAAAAGACTAATAGAAGTGGGAATTTTTATTTTATAAACAGCAATATAGGTCCTTAGTAGCAGGGCCTCAGCACCACCCACACACTGAGTACCACACTCTTTGCAAAGTTCTTTGGATCCCTGAGGCCACAACAAAATGTGCAAATAATGAAGCTCAAAAGGTTCATGACCCCTGTAGAGCACCACAACCAAGCATCATAATCCTGGTCATCACAACACAAAAGAGAATGGGGAAAGGGGAAGACTCATTACAATTTTGTTTATACTTGATTAAAACAGATTCAGAGAGCCTGAGAGATAGTAGGGCAGGTAAGGCACTTGCTCTGCTCTCTAAGTACTGCCAGGGGCTCGACCACAGGGTTAGGAATAATCTCCATGGGGCGGGCGGAGCCAGCCGGTGGGTTGCTCCGGCGCCGGCCGCCGGTTTGATCCCCGGTCCCATGGTCCCAGAGACGCGGGGAGAAAAAAAAAAAAAAAAGAATCTCCATGTAGGTGTATGTATTACAATCCACAATGTGTAAGAGAAGGGAGAGAGAGAGAGAAGAGATAAAGAACCTGCCATAGAGGCAGGCTAGGGAGGGGGAGGGAATTGGGGACATTGGTGGTGGGAAATGGGCACTGGTGGAGGGATGGGTGCTGGAACACGAAACCCAAACAGGTACATGTTTGTGATTGTATATCTCACCGTGGTATGATAAAATATTTTTAAATAATAAAAAAATCACACACACACACACACACACACACACACACACACACACACACAAAAAGAATCTCCATTTAGGGCCGGAATGATAGCACAGTGAGTAGGGCATTTGCCTTGCATGCGGCCGACCCGGGTTCGATTCCCGGCATCCCACATGGTCTCTCTAGCACTGCCAGGAGAAATTCCTGAGTGTAGAGCCAGGATTAACTCTTGAGAGTCGCTGGTTGTGACCCAAAAAAAAAAAAAAAAAAAATCTCCATTTAGGGCGGAGGCGATAGCCCAGCGGGTAGGGTGTTTGCCTTGCACGCAGCCGGCCTCTGCTGGCCTGGGTTCGATCCCGGCATCCCATATGGTCCCCCGAGCACCGCCAGGAGTAATTCCTGAGTGCAGAGCCAGGAGTAGCCCCTGAGCATTGCCGGGTGTGACCCAAAAAAGGCAAAAAAAAAAAAAAAACTCCATTTAGGACCGGAGTGATAGCACAGTGGGTAGGGCATTTGCCTTGCACGTGGTTGACCTGGGTTCAATCCCTGGCATTCCACATGGTCTCTCTAGCACTGCTAGGAGAAATTCCTGAGTGTAGAGCCAGGAGTTACTCCTGAGCATCGCGGGGTGTGACCCAAAAGCAAAAAAAAAAAAAAAAAAAAAAAACCAAGAATCTCTGAGCCTCTCCAGGGCCCAACCTCAACCGCCACCCCTATAATAAATGTCACAGTGCCAGAAAGTTACAACTTGAGGATCTGATTGATTTGGACTGAAAATTATCAGTAGAAACTTAGGGCATTTAATATGAGAGAGAGATATAACTATGTGCGTGTTTTCTGATCCTGTCTGCTTTATGGACCCCCAAGCACTGACACTCTCATAGCAGTAAGCAAACCTAGACCTTGTCTCCCAAATACCGGACCCTTCTAGAAGGAAGGCTTTTTAAAAAATGGTTTCAGAAATAACACATGATGTTCTAAAATACCTTCTCTAATTTTTTGTTTGGTTTGTGGTTTGTGGGTCACACCTGGTGGTACTGAGGGCTTCCTCCTGGCTCTGTGTTCAGAGATCATTCCTGGAGGAGCTGGGTAATCATATGGGGGCATCAGCATTGAACCTGAGTTGGCCACACGCAAGACCCTACCTGCTGTACTATCTCTCCCGTCCCAGAAATACTTCCTTGTTTTGCTATATGTGATGTGGTGTGGTGTGGTGTGTGTGTGTGTGTGTGTGTGTGTGTGTGTGACACCCAGCAATGCTCAGGGGGTTACTCCTGGCTCTGCACTCAGGAATTACGCCTGGCAGTGCTCGGGGGGACCATATGGGATGCTGGGGAATCAAACCTGGTGCAAGGCAAATGCCCTACCCGCAGGACTATCGCTCTGGCCTCTGCTATATGTTTTGTTTGTTTCGTTCTGGGACCATACCTGGTGATGCTCAGGGCTTACTCCTGGCTCCACGCTCACTCAGGAATCACTCTTGGAAGTGCTCAGGGAACTGTGGGGTATGCTGGGGATGGAACATAGGTCAGCTGTGTGCTTACCTACTGTACTATCTCTTCGCACCCCTCAAAATGTTTTAATCATGACAAATGGCCTAATATAGTGCTTGGCTCCTGGTTGCAGTTCTCTGTATAAGCCCTTACGTTTATCATTAATATTCTCCTAATTGTATGGAATAAGTTTCACTAAGATAAAAGTTGTGTTTCAGATGTGCAAGGATAGATTCTTGCAATGAAATAATTTCACAGCAATAGAGCTAGTATCTTTTTTAATACTAAATAGAAGAAAAGATTCTCCTGGACTAGGCAATGTGACTCAACAATAGAGTTCTTGCCTTGCATGTGTCAGTCTCTGGGTTAAAAACCTGTACTACAAAAAAATTAAATTTAAAAATTTAGGAAAAATGTCATTTATGAAGTTTAGATTTTAGCTTCAACTGGTCAATCAATTAAATATACATTCTTTGTTTAGTTTACTAGATTGTAAATCTAATTTTATTAGCAACACATTGGAATATTTTATAGCTCTGCACCTGCAAAAATAAAGGTCTTTGGCCACAACCCTGTTGCTGGGGTTGGAGGAGGTGGGCTCCAGAGCCACACACCAGAAGCACCTCTAGGGCAGTAGCTGACGTTCTGACCCCAGAACCTTGAACATTTGAGGCATGTGTTCTACCACTTGAATCACTTTCCCAGTCCTAGTAAAGGTTTATTTAGTTTCCCTTCACCTAAGAATGAATTCCTGTCTTTTTTGGTGGGGGAGAGGGAAAAGAACTGGGCCACACCAGCTGTGCTCCGGGGTTACTCCTGGGTCTGTGCACAGGGATCACTCCGGGTTATTCTTGGTGAGCTATACGGGGTTCCAGGACTAACTCATGGTTGACTGCATTCAAGGCAAGTGCCTTAACCCCTATACTGTTTATTTTTTCTTTTTCTTTTTGGGTCATACCCAGCAACGCTCAGGGGTTACTCCTGGTTCTGCACTCAGGAATTACTCCTGGCGGTGCTCGGGGGGACCATATGGGATGCCAGGGATCGAACCCGGCCAGCACCAGGATGGGCCACGCAAGGCAAACGTCCTACCCGCTGGGCTATGGCCCGCCCCCTTAACCCCTATACTGTTTACTGTTTCTCTGGCCCCGTGAATTCTTTTTCTTTTTCTTTTTTGTTTTGTTTTTAAGCCACACCTAGTGGTGCTCAGGGCTTTCTCCTAGATCTGTGCTCAGGGATTACTCCTAGTGGGCTCAGGGGACTAAAAGAGTGCTAGGGTTGAAACTCAGATTGGTTGCATGCCAGAAAGCCATTTTACATGCTGTATTACATCTTCAGTTCCTGAGTCCCTTTCTCAAAAGGAGATTTACATTTATTATTTTATAGCATCCTAACAGACTTGCTCAGGAGGGTTTGTTTGTGTCTGTGTGTGTATGTGTGTGTATGCTTCTTTTTTATCATGTGTCTGAAGTTAGACAACTACTAACTTTGGTCCCAATGCTAAGGGTGTATGTGTGTGTTTCTGTGTGTATTTTCTGGGAATGGAACCCAGAACTTCACGCATACAAAGCATATATTCTGACTTACATCTCCAACTACACTTTCATTCTCAATTTTTCTTTCTGTTTTTGTTTCATCTATGAAGTATATAACAAGCATATAAAATGTGCTTAAAACATAACTACTGCTTTAGAAATAAATGATCAAAACCATAAAAACAGTACAGGATATACAACTCCTGTCTTGAATGCAGCTGACACCAACCAGTTTCTTTCTTCTTTTTTTTTTTTGGTTTTTTGGGTCACACCGGCAATACTCAGGGGTTTTTCCTGGTTCTGTACTCAGGAATTACTCCTGGCAGTGCTCGGGGGACCATATGGGATGCCGGGATCGAACCCGGCCGGCATGGGCCGACCGCGTGCAAGGCAAACACCCTAACCGCTGGGCTATAGCTCCAGCCCCTGACACCAACCAGTTTCATATGATCCCTGAGCACTCCAGGAGTGACTCCTTATCAAAGAGCCAGGTGCTCACCACCTGAGCACTACCCTGGGGTGTCCCAAGCCTGATCTGCCCCCCACCCCAAAAAAAAGAGAGAAAGAAAGATTAGAAGACCTGGAAAACAGTGCACATTTTCAAGAATGAGCACTTTAGCTTGTTTTCTTTGAATCCATAACTTTACTCTGATTCTCAAAGGGGCCCAAAGTAAGCTTAAAAACCTTGGCTCCATGGTAGAGTGCATGCCTGACTGATCTCTAGCACCAAATAAAAAAAAATAGAAATAATCTTTGAAATTCTTTTTTAAACTTTCAGACACTACATATTTTACTGTTGGAATTTACTTCTTTTTTTTAATATTTTTATTATACCACCATGAGATATACAATTACAAAGATGTTCATATTTGGGGTACCGTCATACGGTTATTCTTGACCTGAAGTCAAATGCAGGTGTCTTTGGGAGGGTCGGAGTCCTTCCAGCAGAGGGCAGCGGCGCTCACGTTCACTGACCTCCTTGACCTTACGACACGGATTATCAAGAGATGTCAGAGGTTGAGCCAGGCAGGACCATCTAAAGACACCAGGAAAACCCAGACCTGCCCCCTTTTCCTGTTGGGTTAGTTTTAAAATGACATTTCCAACCTCCAGTTGCCATGTCAAGGGATGAGTTGTATAAGCACTCAGGAAAGACCACTGACTTCCTCCCGTCAAATTCCTCTAAGGTCCTGGAAGAGTCTTTTCAGGGACTTGTGTTATTCTAGCCTTCCTTAAGCCTTTGTCAATGCTGGCTTTTTCTGGCTTCCTTTTTTGACCTGTTTAGAACATTAGAAAAAAAAAACCACTGATTCAGAGGAGCTTGTTGGAAGACATTTTTTTTCCCCATGGCTACTTGAATAAACTGATTTTGATCCTCAGTTGGGATCTTTGGCTTCTTAACTTAGCATTC